>CABFWO010002694.1:0-61058 GCA_902155825.1 Timema genevievae
GTATAACAATTCCTTTTAAGAGGGGGACTAGAATTATATTGCACAACCAAGATTTTACCTGTTGTGCTAAGCCATTGGAGTTTCATGGCGAGTTCACTCTGCGAGTGTGTTTACATTTTTACTTGTAGTTGTGTCATTTATCTTGACCATCACTACAGGCCAGTTTAGGAAAAATTGGATAGTGGTCAGATATTACTCTATGTATTAACTTGTTTACTTGCTTCATTAAACCCATATGTCAACATACATTTCTATCTTCTACTTTCTAGTGTTCTCCTATTATGTTTCATTTCCTTGTTTACGTAGCCGGCGCCTTTAGTTTAACTTAAAAAAATATTTATTAATTATATATTCGTTTTGAAAATAAAATTCTAAATTACACACATACACACACACATACACACACACACACACACACACACATTAGGTTTAACATATTTAAACCTTAAGCTGAACAGGGAAATAGTAATGAATGTTTAGATCTTGTTGATGAAGTATTTTTATTTGATTTTGAGGTGAATACAATCAATTTTATGTTATTATAATACCATTACTATTTTGAGGTAAATAGAGTTTGTTCTTTGTTTTGGTCATTCCTGTACGTTAAACATTTTACAGCCGTGTTAAATTTGGTAGCATTGCATTTTATTTACTTGAAGTAATCTGAGTAGATTTATTAAAATTATATACAGTAGGCCTACTGTACACATTTAATTTTTTAGCACCACGTCTTACTAACCGTTTGGGTTATACGCCTATGTAGCCTACTAATTACTCTAATGAGTTAGAGTTGAATATAAAGTGAGTGTACCCGCATTTATGTGAAGGTAGAGTGGAAAACCATTTAGTAAAAACCTCCCTCAGTACACTCGACCAGGATCGAACCAGAGCTTAGACGATGCGGCCACCGAAGCTAGTTTTATTTTCTTTGAATATTATTTTGAGTGCATTGTAACTGCACAGTGCACAATGTAGTAATTAGATTTTTATAATACATAATGCATAGTATATAAGCTCATAAAGAATTAACTATGTACACATATCACGATTTTAAAAAAATCCAAATAACTGACACATCTTAATAACATACTTTTTTTAATACTGGAAGATGTCCGCTATGAAGAGAGTTCACTGTATAAACAAATACAATTGTTAGTCTAATTTGCAATTTGAGGGCAACTCAACACTTAAAAATATTATTATTTCCATTACAGCTTTACACTGAAATTCATACATGTTGGTGGTCAATATGGCAGTGTTTCACGGCTATATCTTGGCAACACTGTTTTCAATTTATCTTATCTGAGACAGAAATTATATTGTTAGATTATATGAAGTGAGCTGGTGATATCGAGCTATTTCAATTTACCTGACACAGGAAAACTTATTTTATATACATTTCGAGATGCTTCCTCTTCGTGCAGTAGCTAGGATTTCAGACGTTGTTGGAAGAAATTTCACTCAGAAGAGAACAGCATTTACAAGACGAAATCATGTCGTTTGTTTGCCGGCTAAAACTAAAATCACTCGAACGGTAAGTTGAGTAAATTATTTGTCTTATTTCACATAAACACATATTTACCTGAGATTACGTTCTAATTTGTAGGAATTGGAAAACTCCAACAACATTTTTTTACTATATTTAGGTTTGATTTGGACTATTTAACTGACGTTAAAAAATTAATGTTAATCTTTGTTGTTCTTAAAAACAAAATTGAATAATGGTGGAGTTTTATGTAAACTTCTCTTAGTTAACAACAGTTAAACTACCATTGAACAATTTTGTAAGGTAAGCCAAAGAAATAATTATTTTCTAAATTATACTTTCTTCTTATTATATAAAACGTTAAATTCAAATAGACGTATTAAATAATAAACATTTTGTATTAAAACGAACTTCGTAAACACATGATTTCTTTCACATTCCCCTCTGTGAAAACATTGTCTCAAGAATTTATGTAGTGCTGTTAGTATAATAAATATAATTCTGGTAGGAAGAACTTTTACAAAATACAACAACAAAATCCGTCAACTTTGATAAGATTTTATTATATTACTAATGTTATTTCATAGGTATTAATATTATCTATCAAAAGCGATAGCTCCAGATCACTTGGCCTGACGTGATATTTATATGAAAACTATTTTAATAACTTTCATAACTGTCAAAAAAGTGTCTTCCTATCAAAGTGAGCACTTTAGATGTAATGAAAGATGTAATTAGCGTATAACCCGAACGGGTAGTAAGACGCGGTGCTAAATATTATTATTAAAGATGTAATTAAATTTGCTTTGAACTGACGTGTTGTTATGTTTGTAATTAATAATACCAAGTGACCCGCTTCGACTAGACTACCTATGACGGAGAGATCGAGGTTCGAATCTCGATAGGGTGTACTAAGGGTGTTTTTTACTAAATGTTTTTCTACTCTCCCGCAACGCAAATATGGATACACTTTTTCTAAATATAACCTTCCAAATCTCTAAAATCACTAGCGTAGTACATAATCGTATAATCTGAATGGGTAGTAAGACGTGGTGCTAAATATATATATAACCAAGCACTAGTTTGTAATACCGATACTGGCCAGTGTTGTACCAAGGAATATATTTTGGTAAGGTTTCAAAGCGGATGAAGGCGATTGGGGGAGGCGAGGCTTTTTTTTTTGTTCAAACATTGAATCTCTCTTGAAGTTTTTTTAAATTAATTCAGCGATCATAGACCCTGAAGATCACGCGCTGCCTTGACAAGTCGCCTCCATCTCGGTCGGTCCGGTGCCTCTCTCCTCCAATTTACGACTACCTCCAGCTTCATAAGGGCTATCATCCGTTGTGTTCCTATTCTTGTTAGGATTCATACCGCTATGAGTTATATGTGAGGGCTGCTAATCCTCGACAACCCTCCTTTATCCGGGCTTGGGACCGACAATGCAATCCTCGACAACCCTCCTCTATCCGGGCTTGGGACCGACAACGCAATCCTCGACAACCCTCCTCCTTTATCCGGGCTTGGGATCGACAACGCAATCCTCGACAACCNCTTGGGACCGGCAACGCAATCCTCGACAACCTTCCTCCTTTATCCGGGCTTGGGACCGACAACGCAATCCTCGACAACCCTCCTCCTTTATCCGGGCTTGGGACCGGCAACGCAATCCTCGACAACCCTCCTCCTTTATCCGGGCTTGGGACCGACAACGCAATCCTCGACAACCCTACTCCTTTATCCGGGCTTGGGACCGAAAATGCACGAGCTTTTGACAGCACACGCAATTGGGGCTGTAGGTGTTTTGATTCTTATAAAAGTCCAATAAGCTACAAACCCAATCATTGAGGACGAGTACGGAAATAAATCACTAATACTATTTTAGAGGAAGGAGGAAAGAGCTTAGCTCCCAAAACACCCCACTCGGTAAAGCTCTGATATTGGCTATCAGTGAAAAACACATATATTATATGTTATAGACTAACATTAGGGAACAGGATGAAGAGGGCAAATATCAAGTGAATGCTTAATCTTTCGTCTGAAAAGAGGTTGAAAAACCAACCTTCATGACAACTATTTAAGAACGAACCTTGTACCTCCAACTAAGAGTTCGCTACACTATCCATGTGGCTAATTCTGTCGGTATTCATACAACAAAGCATCGCTGAATTGATCTATAAAAAAACCTGTTCAGGTTGTACGCATAAAATATACTATTTAAGCTAATATGTAAGGGTTGAATTTAGAAGAATTTTGCCCGCGTTTGCGGGGAGGCATAGTGTAAAACCGTTTCGGGAAAACCAGCCCCAATACACCCATCATCGGAAGTCTAGTCTATTTCGAGAGTGAGGCCTTAAACCATGCGGCCACTGAAGTTGATAGTTGAATCTTAAATAAAACAGCTTAGCCTGATCGAAGTACTTTTTCTTAAGTTAAGGGTTAAGTAATTATTGGAATGCATTAACAACTTATAAATTACCAAAACCTAGAACGAAACATTTTACAACTTTGCCTTGGCCTTAAAACGTGACAGTGATGCGTTAAGTAAAAGTCATGTGTGGATGAAACAATGTCCAGATAGAGAGAGACAACAATATGAACCATTCATTGCAGTTACTAATCTTATCTGGAAACCAAGCGTTCGATTAACTGGGTGTATTTTAATCTATATTATCGTTTTATTTATTAACAATAATGCCATTAGTAAATTTCGAAAAAAAACACCTGAGCACGGGAATCGAACTTGGAACCTTGGCTTAGCGCGTCATTGCTCTGCCACTGAGCTATCCAGGCTTCGTCCCGTGCTCATGGTCATTCTTCACTCGTAGTTTAAGGCAGAGTCTGTGATGGATGTTTGGATATCGTCAACTAACAATGAACACTCAGATACCACAGCCATTTCTCGTACAAATTGTCACTGTACTTTGGGTAATATTGAGGCCTAGCCGGTGGCTGTGGTATCTTCTACTTTCTACATTCCTTTCTTATTTGAGAAGTGAGGGGAAAAGACATGATAGCCCTCATTAATTTATATGGGATATAGTCACTATTTAAAAGTCTATAAAATCCTAAAATCTTGCTATTAAAAATTAATAAAATATTCGTCAGTATTAGCTATTCTCAAGGTCATGTTTGACTATTGAAAGCACTTGTAGTTCAAGAGGTAAGCTACCTGAAATCCGCGCTAACACATTTTTTCATAAGATGAGGGTTATCATGTTTTTACCCAGACCTCCACATTTGTGAAAATATGCGAATAGCCCAAACGGATATAAGAAAGTAAAACATGCTTTTTAAAAATATTTATTAGTTTTGCACCACGTCGTATTACCCGGCCAGTCTTTTCCCGTGTGGTGAGGAGAATTTTAGAGTAAATGCACCCTCATTTGAGTGGAGGGAGAATGAAAAGTATTTAGGAAAAAACACCCTTAGTACTTCTGGGTAAGATTCGAATGCCGATTGCAACCTGTGACTTTAGTGAAACTTTTACTCTTATTTTGCGGTAGTGCCTGCATTTTGAAGGCGATAGTGAAGGGTATTCGTTTGGGTTTAGAAACAAGATAAAATGTTAGTTCGTTAAAACGTCCGCAACGATCGTAGTTGTTCAGTCATATCAAATATGGTAGATCCACGCAAAAATTGGAGGATAAAAACAGTGGACATCACGAGATGGTGACAGCTATTTTAAAAACCCGACGTAATAAAGGCAAAAAATAAAACATCAAACGGTTCATAGCCAATCCACCATAAATTTGAAATAAATTAAAAATATTAACACAGACAGATAAAAAGTAAATAAATAAAAAAACGGTTAATACACTTTTTATGTGTAGTTGTAAATATTTGCCCTCTTTGGTCTAGTATTCAGATTTCCTGGCTACGGACTCAAAGGCCCCGGGTTCGATTCCTAGCGCTTCCAAATTTTCCTATGTAGCAGTGGGTCTGGAACGGTCTCAAATTCAGCCTCGTGAGGACAAATTAGGAGCTACTTGAGTAAACAAGTAGCAACTCCGGTTTATAAAACTGAGATTAATGATTGAAGGGCGTCATGCTGACCACATGACACCCTCTATCCGCAAATGTTGGCATTATCATCGCTAGTGGCGGCAACCGCTCGGTCGGCTTAGCTCACTTGCGAGCTCACATCATAGAGTAGTAAATATTTAATAGTTAATAAAGTATTCAGGTGTTCGTATTGCAATATTTGCACGTTTATCTGTAGCAAGTTATTAAGTCAAATAAAAAATCAAATACATTTATTAGATTAAATACATCTAATTTCTAAGTTAAAATAGCTTTTAAAGGAAATAAAAACACTTTTTGAAATCAAAACACAATTATAATCAGTTTTGTTGAGAAAAAAAGTTAGTTTTCTCAAAATAAAGTTCCAATAGACGTTTCCCCTTGAGCGGGCTGTCAATCAGATGCTGTGCGTAGGTTGAATAAATAATATCGATGTGCAACTCGAAATGAGATCATCCATAAAGGTAAAGAAAACGGCCGAATTTTCTTAACGTGGATATAGTATTTTCATTTATCTTCCTTTAACAGCAATTCCTAGTAAACTTTTGTATAATATAAATACTATCGTTATTTTAACTAGAAATACTAAACAAACAAAAATCGACTATGAACATGTTGGTTTAAAAAAAAACCAAATTGCCTGAAAATGTTTAATTTCGATGAGTTTGACTTTCCCATTAGTTGAATCGATATCTCCAGATCAAGGATAGAGAGAAAGGGCTCACAAAATTAAGACTGTTACTCCGTGAAAGACTATAAGGTTACGGAGTATGTACTTTATCACATTATTAGCCTTTCCGCTTCCCCAAAAGTATACACACTCATTTTTGGCAAGAAACGAGTCGCAAGGAATATTACGAGCATAGGACCAGTGTTGGGTTCTATGATTAATTTAACCCAATTGTATTGTGTAACTCGCCTAGGTGGTGTAGTTAGCTAACGCGCTGATTTCGTGTTGAGCTAGACTATTGAGAACGGGGAGATCGAGGTTCGAATCTCGGTCGGGTGAACTGGAGTTTTTTTTCCAAAATTGTTTTCCGCTCTCCCTCCACGCAGATGTGGGCTCACTTCCTCTATATTTAACTTTTCCAATTCTTAAATCATTAGAGTAATTAGTACATAAGCACATAACCCGAACGGGTAGTAAGACGCGGTGCTAAGTATTATTTATTATTTATTGTGTAATCGTCATTTCCTTGCAAAAGATGTATACATATTTACTGCAGGGACATTCAAGACACATTTTATTTCCTAATATATCCACCTAGAACTTGCCATTTTAAATGTACACTAAAACTATAATTTCAGGGTGCCATTTTTCAATATGGCAGCCTACTCTCATCTCCTATATAGACTACTACTTTTACCATGATAGTTTTAAAACTTTTTTGGAGTTCTATATTAACTTTAAACTTGTAGGCCACAATATTTTCTTTTAGTTTTTTTAATTATTTAAATGTGGTTTGTATTGTTGCAGGAGATCCTGGCACATTCTGTCGTCATGTTTGGAGCCATACTCTTCATTCCTGCATGGACGCTCGTCAGCTTGAAACATTTAGCTCCAAAGTAGTCAGGATGAAGATGATTGTTACTATGAGAAAATATGAGTTAAAAAAATTAGTATTTCACAGCTCGTTGAATTAAAACTATAATTTAAGTTTTACACTCTCATTATTAATTGTCGAAAATTACAAGTTTAATTTTTAATGTATGTTGATAGCGTTTTCATTAATAGTTGTAATCTTCATTCGCTTATCTATCCATTTTAGTCTTACATATCTCATATTAAATAATACTATTTAAAAACAGTTTTTTTTTCGTCTTGGCTTTCTTACCTTTACATAGAGTGTCTGTAGAGACTAGCTCACAACCTGAGATTGCTGCAAAATATGTTACCACTTGTGTTAAAGAAGGAGATACCTACTACCATTTTAAAAATAAACTTTTTGACCATCGGATAAGTGGTCGTTTCTGTGTGAGGTACGTATTTGTTTCCATGGCTATAGTCCAAGTTACACAGGAATAACTTTATCTGTCACTTAGAAAAGTTACTGAATCTACTTTCCCGTATGCATACGACAATTAGTAATGTGGAATACTGCTGCCCCTTTTGATTAATATTATCAACACCTATAAAATAACATTATTAATAATTATAGTAGATGTTATCAACGTTAACAGTAAAAAAATATGTCTGCGTTTTTTAGTAGGCTCTCCTTAACAAAATCCTATTATATAAACGTCAGCCAGATAACGTAGCGTATGGTATCAAGTGTTGAAAGCAATATTTTGGTAGGTGGAGCATATTTGTTTTAGTTTTGAATATCTTGGTGTTGTTGATTTATAAAATGGAGAAATATAATAATCCGATCACCTTAGCTCAGTCGGTAGCGTGTGTGTCTATCAATATTAGGGTCCCGGGTTCGATTAAGGTGCCCATTCACTAGGCGATATGTGAGGCAATCTGTTTGTCAATGTGATTTCTCTGAAATTGCCAGTGGATCAGTGTCCCTCATTAACGAGGAGACTATACAAACAATTTGGTCGTCAACCGAGATTTTCCTCTATCTTGTTTCCATCAGTTCAAGGTAGACTTTGTGACGTGTGGTGGGTATATACTATCAATGAGTGCAGTTTCGTACCCTACTTTTGTATATTTTTAAGGCATTACGATATGCTCCGATGAAGTCTTTCAAAAATAATAGTTTCAGAAATTATTTTAAAATGTCCCGTGTCTTGTTTCCTAGCTTCTCTCTTTCCTCAACACCATCAGTGGAATCGGCCATTTAATATAGAAAAATAAACTAGACTCGCTGTCAAAACACAAAGCTGAAATCCTGGTAAATTCATTAGACTATTATAGAGAACTTGCACTCAAACAACCTACTGTAGGGGAAAACAACGCGTGCAGACCGAGACGCAAAGCAAAACAGGTGTTATGCGCATGCGCACATCTAGCAGGCTGGCAATCCGGTCGCATTCGTCTATTCACGGTGCAACCACTTTGCAATCTTGCAGCGGCGCTGTAGTTAGCACTAAGTACGTCGACTACATGAACAAGGGAAATAAACACGATAGATTAACACTTGAAAGCATAAGATTCAAATGCATGTTGACATAAGAGTTTAATAAAGCAAATAAATAAAGCAATTACAAGGCAGAGTTCAGAGCACATTCCAATATTTTCAATGTTGACTTATAGAGTTGGCCTTGGTAACTTACATAACAATAAGATAATAATTGACACACTCATAGAGTGAACTCGGCGTGAAGCGCCATTGGTTTAGTACTACGATTAAAATAAGCTAGAGCTATGAACAATCGCCCCACTTTTAAAAGAGGTATAACCATACTTCCTAGAGCGAGAGACAGAACTGAGATTATTTTAAGTTACTCCCCGACGGGAGACACAGACTACAAACACAATACAGTAGCAATAGTAGATCTGTTGCAACAAACATCTAAAGGATAGTGACTGACGAGCGGGGCAGGGTCAGAACCTACTCAACTTCTAATACAAACAACCCTATTTTAAGAGGTGAGAACGATATGTGCCAGTGAAGCTAGCATGAATCAATTGAATTTTTTTTAATAGGCCCAGGTTTTTTCAACTCTGTTTTAAATGTTGGTATAGGCTACTAATTACAAAATACCTTGTTAAATGCTAGCTAGGCCTAAAGTATTCTTCAAAAATAATTATAAATTAATTTGTAGATTAGTTTAAATATAAACTATCTGGTTTGCTATGAGACTATAATATTAAGTTGTGTATCTACTCAAGTTGCCAAATCATTACTACAAAGTGTTTGAAGTGTATGGGCTGAACATTATTAATTAAAACTTATAAAGATTGGTTAAAGTGTCAAATACGGAGATTGGAAAGCGTCCCGGGGATTTCACGTGAAAACCACCGGACATTCATACCTTACTTGCCGATAACACGAATATTATGTTGCTGGAATTAATCACTGTACTACAATGTTGTATTATCTTTTGTGGTTGTGTATAAAAAAATTACACATGCCACGTTGATTGGTAGGAAATAAGGGTTTGATAAAATTATTTATAGCATTTGTTTACCGATATTAAATAATATCTCTCACAAGGCACATTAGCAATATTTACATAACATTTTATTTTGGACACTTCTTGAGAATACGTACCCTTAATATCACTTTACAATATCCTCTAGTGCAATATCCCTCACATTCTAATCTTTATAAACCCAGTGCATAAATTCCACAAAAACTCATTCTTTTCATAACATTTCACAAATAAGTGTCCCCTGCACACCCAATCTTTTAGTTGCCGCCATTTTTAATTGTCTACTTGCGTTAGTAAAGTTGGAAGGTGAACCACTTTTTCACTTGCAAGTGGACTTGTTTGTTAGTAGCTTGCTTATCTGTTTATATGGTGCAAGCTGTGCGCGCGCAGCCAAATTAATGTTCTTGCATTAGTCAACTAATGCCGTGTCAACGGGTCTTAAAGAATAGACGCTATGATCGCAGTTTTACCCGTTATGCTATGAAAAGCGCGGGATGAGCGAGCATAGAACCATTAGGATAGAAGGGCGGGAATGATAACAAGACATCAGTGCGGTGCTGTCAGGGACGCGGCAGTTGGCCTAAAGTCATTTGGCCTAAAGTTGTTTGGCCTAAAGTCGTTTGGCCTAAAGTCATTTGGCTAAAGTCATTTGGCCTAAAATTAACTTCACAAAAGTCATTTGGCCTAAAATGTAAATTTAAAACCTTCGGGTATCTTCGGAAAGTTAAAAGTACTGTTAGTTCTTTCATCTGAATATATATAGCACAACTGATGCGAGATAGTTACAATATTTCTAAAAATATTGACATATCTCCTACATACAGCTTTATAGTTTACACCAACAAACCTATAATCATAATTCTGCACACAAAAAAATAGATCAGTAGTTCACAAAACACTATACTACCTTTTTTTAAGTATAAATTTCCGATACTATTTCCTTGTTTATATATCTCATGGTCATAAAGTTAATAGAAACGAAGATATCAACGAAAAACAATTAAAAAAACAACAACACCATTTTCAGCACCGTTTACGCGTGGTAAAATTGTATGCGTACAATCAAATGATGGGCACTTTTCACAACTTATTTAGAAAGGCAAAATGAAAGTGGAAACCAATATTCAATCCACCCACTTTAAATTTGTCTGAAATGACACCCGATTTTCGTTTAAAGTTACTGGACTAAAGCAATGTTAACTCTATTTGAACATAGTTTTTATCTATTGTATTAATAAATGTATATAATAGTGACGTATGAAATAAGTTTAGCCAATTTAATTAGTGATACTTTTGGTTTTATTTTAGTTCTTTTTTTTTACTACACCAATTTAATATGTGGTGAAATAGGAGGTGTTAATTATGAGAAATGTAAATAGAAATACCACGTTAAACACTCCAGCCAATGTTCGATTCTCATTTAGCTGCTAAGAAAAGCGAAATAAAGTTATTGGAGTAATTCCGGGTGAGTTGAGTCAACCGATTATTCATCAGAATCGTGTTATTCGATTATTTTTACTCTATTCTGCCCATCAGTGTTTCACTGAAACTTTTGATTTAATAGAAAAAATGTATAGGACCATTTTTGTAAGAAATTTTATTACCTTTCGTTTTGATAGTAACCATATTTGACCTAAAATGCTAGGAAGCCGATATATTTTTATATATTTGGAAAAATATTGTTTTTCACGCCATTTTTTCAAGATGGTGACTCTAGCGGCAAAATGATAAAGTTGTAAATTAAATATGTTTTTATGTCATAAAAATGTACAATTCTAGCCATTTTCCAAAACTTCCGGACTTAATGCAAGCTGAACCTCCATTTTGATACCTATTGCCTGTACTAAATGTAACATTTAATGATAGTATAAAAAGTGAACATTTGTTATGCTTAGCAACTTCACTATTTATTACGTTCAAGCTACGTAAGGTTTGGAGTGGTTAGGTCTATGGATTATTTTTCTATCTGCCCAGGCTACATTTGATTAGGTTTCGCTCTCTTTGGCACCCTCCTCAAGCTGGCACCCCGAGCAGCCACCCAGTTCAACCAGCTCCTGAGCCACCCCTGCTCACTCCATTTAACCTTGTGGTGCCAGATAAACTTTTAAATGCCATTTCAGAAAAACTTATATACATCCTAGATCAAAATACAATACCATCTTATAAAATACCAGCACATACCTGAACAGAACACCATTCAATCTCAGAAAAAAACCTTAGCAAAGACCAAGACAAAATACATTGGTACTATACCAGAGAGAACCTGTTAAAACCAAAGAAAAATACCAGACTATCCCAGAGAGAACCAGCAAAGAATGAACCAAATCCCCATATTATCCCAGATAAAACCATCAAAGATGGTAAAGATAGTAAACCAAAGCGAAATACCATAACATCCCAGAGTAAACAAGAGAACCACCCTATACCAAAGTAAATTACCATAGCAATCCGCAGGAAATCAACCAGAGTAAATTATTAAAGTATCCCAGAGAGAACCAACATAGATCAGAGTAAAATACTGTGGAATCTCAAAGAGAACCAGCATAGACCAGAGTAAAATACTATAGCATCACAGAAAGAACCAACATAGACCAGAGTAAAATACCGTATAATCCCAGAAAGAACCAGTATAGACCAGAGTAAAATTTCATAGCATCCCAGAGATAACCAGCATGTACCAGATTAAAATACCATAGCATTGTAGAAATAAACATCAAAAACCAAGCTAAAATACTATAGTATCCCAGAGAAACCAACACAGACCAGAGGAAAATACCAAAGCATCTCTTACAGAATCAAACAATTCAAGAGTAAACCAGAATTTGTGGAAGAACCAAACTAAACTATGATTGTTTAATAACCGAAGGAAAACCAGAGTAAAACCCAGAGCTAGGTTTGCTCTGGATTTCTATGGCTTTTTACTTTGCTTTGCTCTTGATATTCTCATCAGATTAGTAGGCTTAGTAGTTTTTTAATTATATAACAATAGTATCTCTATCCATCCTAATTGCGTTAAGGATTATAATAGTGTTTGGTTTGCTTAAAGTACAGTTTTTGATTACAAGTAACATGTTCCTAACCAAGATACGCAGCTATGACAACACTTGCTCATATTGCGGCAACTATGCAAATAAAAAGCTTGTAAGTCTGATCAACTTTTAGATGCTGTCTAGGGAGGATTGTCATGGTGGATCCCGCAAATTACGAAAAAGGTGGCCTTTGTTTGGAGCTATAATATCCAGAGAATGGTTTATCTATATGAAAGCAGTTCTATTCTTTACCACGCACTACTATGCACTACTCTCTTTAATTGGGTAGTTACATTAGTGGGTATTTCACTGTCACAAAAAAAACTCTTGAAATGGTGAAGAACATGATAGAGCTTCTAAAGAAATTTGAATCATCTATGGTAAGGAACAAAAACACAATTGATTATGATTTATTTTTCTCAAACAATATAACAAAAAAAAAAGAAGAAAAAAATACTAAACTAATTAAGTTTGGCATCGCATAACTTATTATTATAATGCTTTTTTATGCATTTTGGAGAAAGGGGGGCTTAAAACATCCTAAAATTAGTTTCATGGCTTAACCACTGTTACAGACATGTACGTTTTGAAAATTAATAGATTGTAGTGGTAAGCTAAAGTTAGAAACATTGGACGCTCTTGTATTAAAATGAATTAGCAGTGAAGTGAAGTGGTCACTATTCGAACTATGTTTGTACACTATCCCATCACCCTGCTCTGCGCTTGTAAACGATTTTGTTGTTAATGTGGTATTCTGATCTATGAGTCTGTGTAAAGTAAAGCCTTATCAAGTTGCTAAAATATTTAAAAATATTAACGAATGGCGGCAGAAAGAAAGATGCTTCATAACCTATACAAAATGTTTGGAAATTTCCGTTCCGCTCTGCTTGCAAGGTATGTAACCTTATGAATGTTCTTGTGGCGAGTGACAATATAATTACTGGAAATATTTATTTTTATTTCAAAGACTTTTTCACTTGTATCGACAATAGGCGTGGGTTCATAATTTAATTGAACTTATAAAGCGTACACCAATGGTGTAACAAGTTTTGATTTTAGTCGCTTATTTTAATTACTTAAAGAAATGGATAAAGAAAAAGAGGTTAGTTCTGAAGTTACAACTAACAAAGTAAAGACTTACGGTAAAACAGTTTTAACTTTAGAAAACTGTCTTCTCCCGAAAGAGAGAATTTTATCTTCTCCATCGCAAGTGGATGGCCTGGACCATGAAACGGAAACTGATTTAAGGATTTTAGGATGTGAACTAATCCAAACAGCAGGAATTCTTCTTAAACTACCACAGGTTGCAATGGCCACTGGTCAAATTATGTTTCAACGTTTCTTCTATTCCAAATCGTTTGTACGCCATTCTATGGAGATAACAGCTATGGGCTGCATGTATTTGGCTTCTAAAATCGAGGAATCTCCTCGAAGATTAAGAGATGTGATTAACGTTTTTCATCATATTAAGGAAGTGAAAGCTCAGAAGATAATTCAAGCGATTATCCTTGATCAGAGTTACTTGTCTCTAAAATCGCAGGTGATCAAAGCAGAGCGTCAGGTCCTTAAAGAGTTGGGGTTCTGTGTGCACGTTAAGCATCCTCACAAGATAATTGTGATGTACCTACAAGTCTTGGGGCTGCTAAACCATCAAACACTTATGCAGAACGCCTGGAACTATATGAATGACTCGTTACGCACAGATGTTTTTGTACGTTACCATCCTGAAACAATTGCATGTGCATGCATCTATCTTACCTCTCGCAACTTGAGTATCTGCTTACCAAAGAAGCCAGCATGGTACACAATCTTTGGTGCCTCCGAGGATGAGTTGAAGGACATTTGTTGCCGTATCCAAGGTCTTTACGTTCGAGCCAAGCCAGACCAGGAACAACTGGCAAGGCAGGTGGAACTGCTCCGTCGTCGGTACGATGAGCTTCGACTAAAGGCCTTAAATTCTTCTGCTAAAGCTCGTTCTGCACCTGAACCCGATAAGGGTAGTGGGGGATCTGAAAAAAGCAGGCCCCGGAAAAGGAGCGAGAGTCCTCGTCACCGTGATAGATCCAGATATCATAAGAGGGCCCGTTCTGATCGAAGGAGAAGAGCTAGCAAGAAATCAGGGCACAATGCTAGGGACTCACCCAGGAGAACTATTTCATTAAAAAGAAGATAGCTAGCTAACATATTTTAAGAATTCAAGGAGCTATTAATGTAGTCACATAAAAAGAAAAGAAGATAATCCTTCATATGTCAATTTTTTCCCTAACCAATTGTGTTTACCTAGCCAGTGATTTTAGTGTCATGTTATTTTAATTCTGTGAATTAACAACTTTTCATATTAAATGTTGACAAACTTTTAAGTGTGGTAGGTAGGCCCAACAGTTAACTCCAAATAAATGGTTTAAATACATGAATGTTGAACAGAAGGAGGTAATAGTAAAATTATTTGGTTCACCTAACTTTTGGAGTAGTCCCAACCTACATAATATACATGTATGTCTCCGTATAACCTGTGTAACGAAGATGTTCTTGATGCTGAAGACTTCATGATTCATCCATAGATTACCCACTTGTAGATGAAGTCGAACCTACTCAGACTTTAGTTTAAATATGAATAAGAATCTATCCTCCCACAGTGCATTCTTTGCTTTTAATAACCCACTAATTGAAGTTTCTTCATTAGTAAACTTCACTTGTTTGGGACAAGACTTGGCTGTTAGCCTGGATAAATAAATTTACATTTATTTCAGTTTTGAATAAAGAAAGAAAATAACTTAAAACTCACAAACGATAGGTTTTAAGATACCTAAACTAAATTAGAATGGCTGTAATTTGGAGATGAAACTTAAGAACCTTTATCTTTACCGTTACAAGGCAATTTTTTTCCCTCTAAAAGACCCAAAAATCGCAAAATAATTGATACTAGCATTACCCTCACAAAAATGCAAGGAATCTGATACGAATAAATTCATGGCTATTAAAAACTTTGTTAAAATGAACCATACAAAACCAAGTTCACCTAAATGATGCAGGTATAAATATCACTGAAATATCTCTAAAATTCCATGATTGAACCTTTGTGTATATTATAGAGTCGATTATTGTGTAATAATCTTCTGTACCAACCACACTTTGCTCTCTTTTGCTATTTAAGACAAATTTCTTGTGTCCAGGTGTCATTTTTCAATTTTCAGAATATGTTGTAAGAATATAGTAATTTCAAAAAAATATAGCCTAGTAGGCTCTATAGTATCATTGGATCTGTCATATTATTGTGAGTATACGGTAATGATAGTTTTTTTTGTATTGTTAGTGAAATACTCTGGATTATATGTTACGATACTTATGCATAATTTTTGTAGTTTTTTTACGTTGTTCATTTAGCATATGTGGATTAGTCCAAGATAGAACAGTATTTAAAAAGTATAACACACTAAATTTTTTAAAATCAACTTCTAAATAGTACATGCTCTATAGAATAACAAATTTAAAGCTTCTCAAAAAGTTATGGGGAACTAAATAGAATACATGTTAAGGCTATTAACTTTGCAGTCACCCGCCTCGGTGGCGTAGTTGACTAACGCGCCAGTCGTGTTGAGCCAGATCACCGAGGACGGGGAGATCGAGGTTCGAATCTCGGTCGGGTGAACTGGGGGTGGTTTTATTTTTCCTAAATAGTTTTCCACTCTCCCTCCACGCAAATGCGGGTTCACTTCCTCTAAATTCAACCTTCCCAATTCCCAATCCATTCGCGTAATTAGTACTTAAGCGTATAACCCGAATGGGTAGTAAGACGCGGTGCTAAATAAATAAATAAAAACTTTGCAGTTTTTATAACATTTTGTTACAGTTAATAAAATCTTGAAATTTCCTCACTTTTTCTCATCATTTAAAAAATATCTCATCAAATGCCAATATATGAAAAAAACCAGTGTTTTCACATGCTGCTTTTTACTACATAACTCTGGCTAATTGATTTAACCTTAACATTATTGGGTTTAAGGTAAGGTTTGGTCTCTGCTATGTTATAATAAGTAATGTTAACATTAATTAATCTTTATTTATTCTAACACACTGGGGCCATACATTTTTTTAAAATGACATCTAGACGTGAGAATTGAACCCATAACCATTGGCTTAACGTGAATTAACTACTGATAATTTTTAAAACAATTTAGGTGAGTCACTAAATTACGTTTCAGCTTTGTAAAAATTATTGGCCCATTTAATATAATATTTAAAGTTTCAAAATCAACTAGTCTGAGTACTTTTTTACTCTCATAAATAAGTGTCTAAAGATACAGTAGGGGCCTAACCTTTTTAGACTGAACCCCAGCAGTCTGAAATTCTTAGCAGTCCAATACAATTTTCTTTGGAAAAAAGGGGGAGGGGGGAGGGTGGCACACTAAGTCAAATGAAATATATATTATTTGTTAACTAACTCAAAGTTAAAATAAAATTGTAAGAAACAGTTATAGTAAACTATTAATATTAACATGTTGTAGTCAACACAATGTGTCTCTCTGTTTATAAAAATAGCTAAGTTAAATTACTGTAATTAGATATACTGTAAATGTAAAACTACATTTTATAATTATGTGTTCTACACAAGTAAAATTAATGTAAATTTTATAAGACTCTTTCAACTGTAATTTAATATTTGTGAAAATACTCTGTCTCCCTGCAGACCCTTCCGTAATCTCCTGCTTAATCCAAATTTTTATTAATCTGAACAAGCTTCGTTCCCAATTAGCTCGGATTAACGGAGTTCTAATTTAATTGTTATTATTATTATTTCATACTTTGTTTTGTATCACTTCAAAACGAACAAAGATGTTAAGTCCTGCTGTTCCTGATATGCTTATAACATAATACTATTTTCACTTTGAGGGTAGGCTTCTTGTTATAACTCCAAATAAGAACTTTAATGGTTGTTCTTAGTCACGATTTTTAGGATATGCCAAAATTAAACACCAATAAAACATACATTTGTATTTGGTAAATTATATTTGATGTTGCCTAAATATGCTGTATTAAATAAGGTTTGGCGACACCTATCCTTGTCATATAACAGGGTGTCTTCTGGGTCATGAAGGCCACGAAAAAGTTACTGACTGCAAAAAGGTCACAAAAGTCACTGTAAAGCAATACATTTTCAATATATTGGTCATAAGTCACGGAAATATTTTTACTCGAATTTCTCGCGCATTGTAACAATGCAAACATGTCGAAAGTTGCGCCACCCACTACCCATGATGCCATGCCCTAGATGTGAGTTACCTGATTGTTTTTACCGTGATACCTAGGACAAACTTAATATTCACCATCTAGTTAAAGTTTAATGTTGCGTGTGATTGCATTATGTCCACACATTGTATAATGTTTGACTGTTTACTGAAGGAATTTTGTGGTTAAAAAGTCACTAATTTTGGTTTCTCCAACTCAATAGACACCCTGTATAATCAAATTTGTCATAAAATAACACACAAATTATTGGAATGGAAACTATACCACTGAAATACCAGAGACACATCAAAATTGTCTTGATGGCTCAGCTTAGTCAGAGATTTCTTCATAAAGGGGCATGTGGAGTAACTGTGGGACACAAACGTTATTAATTTGAGGTCATAATTCTTATGAAAAAATTAATGTAATACTTAATATGATTGTAATTTAGTGAATAGAATTTATTTTCATAACAAAAAGAATACTCAAAATTTAATTTAGTTTTCATAAATTAGAAAAAAAAAGTGTCCCACATTTTCCTCATGGATTTTAACTTCTTGGACAATAAAAAAAAACATTTGGCATTATAAAACGAATTTAACTAGTAGAAAAAAGTTTTTATGATAAAACAAATTATATAATATGTAGGGACACAGAAATATATGGCTAATATTGAGTAACAGAAAGAAAAGAAATACTTTCATCTGAATAATAATATTAGCACTAACTTATAAAAATGTTCTCCCAAGCTAACTTGTTGTTAATGTTCAACAAAATTATCTAGCTAAAGAAAGTTCTTAAATCCAAGCAAAATTACCTGTCTCTTTTCTATCACATTATTCGCATCTGAAAATTCATAGTGGATGCGATCCTCATCATAGATTAATTTATGTTGAGGTAATTTTTTTTCTCCCCTTATGAGCTAGCAATGCCTTGTTTTTTGTCTTTTGAAATTACTGGTGTGTCCTTGTCATAATCAAAACTGTCTCCAGAATCACTAGATCCTATAAAGTTAGTAAAGTCATCACTTCCACTACTTTTCCATTATTCCATTTCTTCTGCACTATTTGAATCAAATTCCTTTTTATTCTGTGGTTTTTGAGTTTTACTTAATTTTGGTTTATTTAGGGCTCTTTGATGATTTCTTACTTATTACTTGTAAGAACTCTTTCTGATGGGATTACTTTTGCCTCACAGTCAATTTTTCTTCTTTTTATTTTAGGTGCAGGGGTTTTGCCTATTCTTTTAAGTAGCAGAATTTCAAAAAATGGTAATTGATTTACCTGTTCATGAAAAGAAGTAGATGAAGTATTAACTTGAATATCTGGAACATTGCTGGGCCCAACTATTGGCTCTTCAGTTTGATCAGCTTGACATATCCTTTCTTGTTCAATTTCAAATATATTGTTTGGGTCTGCTTATGCCATTTCTTTACAATTATATCGCAAAAGTTTAATTGGGTTCAATACTTCTGAAGGATACTTGTTGCAATCTGGTGGGAACATTCCGGTGCTTTCAAAATCTTTCTTGATAGTTTCTGGTGTTAGAGCACTGTGCCAAATTTCACACAAAAGATCTATGAATTCAGCCTTTTGCATTCTTCTTTGGTTTAATCTCTGCCACTCAGTAACCTTTCTGTCCCAACCCTGCTTTAGTGGTCAAAATCCATACTTATACAATGGTTGAAAGAGGTCTGTTGTATGAGAAGGTAGTTTAATTATACATATGTTCTCTCCCATTGCATTTTCTATGGTTTTGGGATCTAAGTGGATTACATGTCCATCAAATATTAATTCTTTCACAGTTTTGCAAAACTTATTGAAATAGTCTTGGAAAACTGGGGTTGTAACATATCCTTGTTGTGATACTGCATACAGGATTCCAGAAATATCCATTTCTCCTTTCCATGAAGTCCACATTTTCTCAGGTTTATATACTACCACAGGTGTTAATAAGTCACCTGCAGCTGAACAACAAACCATTACAGTTGTGTTGTCCTTACCAATATGTACCCATTATTGTTCGATGAACTTTTTGTCCTTTCATTGTAATCCCTTTAAGACTTTTTGGGTTGCTAGAAAATTCAGATTCAACTAAATTCCAGATATGTTTAGGCTTATTTGCAAAATCCATTTCTTTAATGGTTTGCTTAACTAGGTCATAAAACTCATACAACAATAAAGGATCAGAAGTATTTGGTCTTCTTGATTTTTCTGACACTTTCAGTTGTCTTAAACACAATTTATTCCTTTTACAAAAATTTCAAAACCTATCATCCCCAGGTTTATAACGTTATTCCACCACATACTCTTGCACCAGCTACATATTTTTATATCTTCTTTTGAAAGTGGAAATCCTAACTTTGAAAGAACAGTAAGATGAGTTGAAAATTCTTTTTTGTGTGTTGGTGAAAGTGCTGATTTCCTTCCTCTGATCTTTGAAGATGAATCCAATATTTTTCTAGCTAAAACTTGTTTAGAAATATTAACTTATCGTTTTTAGCAACACCTCAAATTGATTTCTTATCTTGCGTAACTTCACAAATTGCTTTAGCTAGCGACTCTGTAAAATAACGTTGACTTTTCTTTTTGTAACTACGGATCATTGTATCACTTTTTGTAAAAATACTTAGGCCCGATGGATTTTTCTTTTATTAAAATACTGCACACCAACTTAAATATCTAGTAGGCTTACATCAAAATATAAGATAACTGAAACCAAATGAGAAAATGCCATTCGGCCTAGTATGAACCACCACCACTGTCTCAAAATTGCCCCACTACTGTTTCCATAATTGCCCCCAAAAGTTGTCCCAAAATTTCCTCAAAACTTTGAGTGAGATTATCTTATTTCCTTAATTTTTCTGGATTATGCTTTTTTCACTGAAGTTTCCTCGATGTATCCCTTTTATTTTAGTAAAAAAAAAGGAGTATAGCTATAACCACAATTCTTCAAAATTGATTGTTATCCAATGAAAATACAAAATTTTCAAGCCAAAAAGCGAAGGGTTCTCTTTAATAACTTTTATATTCACTTAAACAATACATATAAGTTATTTAATTATAGTATGTGATACACCTAATGTAAAACTAGGTCTTAGACTCTAAACAGACAAATTTATCATGATTTTAAAGTCTTGTCTAATCTTGAATGGCCTCTTTCGAAGTTGCACCGTCGTATCTATTTGCTCCCTTAAAGTGAATTCAAGCCCTGTTATAACCGAAGTAAAATATATACATTATTGTATTTTGTAAACACTTTCATATGCACACAAAAATACCCAAGATAACATTATTGATACAAAATAAAGCTACGACTACAATATAACAGGAGAAACAAATAACTCATTGCCATGCTTTAACAGCTAACATGCCTTGAGACCCATTTTAAACTCTATTTGATTGTATTTTTCCTCTGGAATTAGATTAAATACTTTCAATATTTATTTTTAGGTTATATGTTGAATTGTGTGAAACAATTTCCACGATAACTTGTTTAAGATGTATCAAATAGTGTGAGAGGGTCATTAGTTGTACTTCTAGTTTTGTTTAAAATATATTAGAAAAATGTAAATATTTCATCTCATGTTTACAATGTAAAATTATTTGTTGTAGATATAAAAATGTATTATATGTTACTTATTAATTTATTAATCCAAGAAGGTTTCAACATTGGAAAATTATTATAAAACAATGTAAACAAATATTTTAAAAAAATGATTTATACTTTACGACGTTGCCTACTTGGTGAATTCAAAGCTATTTTGTGAAGCAGGTTGCATCTTAACTTGACACACTCAAGCATGAAATCTGTGGCCTCGGCTGACAGTTCTTACCCCCCTCCCCCCTTTCCATGAAGACCCTTCCCCTCTTTCGCAGATTAGTGTGGCTACCTGTGTTAGGAGGGTACAAATTCCACTCGCCACTTGGGAAGACCGACGAGTCACCTTTTCAATGATAAGAGTTTCAAATACGAGGCACGTCCAGAAAGTAAGAGTACTCGATTTTTATATTTAAAAAAATTGTATTTAAAACAAAATTACAGGATTTTGTTGGTAAATATGTCAGTTATTTCTCCACGTAGTCGCCTTCCCGTTCTATGCAGGCTGTGAGCCGTGGCACAAGCTTTTTGATGCCCTCCTCAAAGAATTCTCCCGCCATCTCCTTCTTCCAGTTCAGGACCTCTTGTTTCACCTCCTCGTTGGTTGAACAATTTTTTCCACCCATGTGAGTCTTCAGGGAGGTGAAAAGATGAAAGTCTGAAGGCGCCAAGTCAGGGGAGTATGTGGGGTGGTTCAAAATGTCCCAACCGAATGAGTCCAAGAGCGCCTTGGTGGCGTTGGCCGTGTGCAGGCGGGCGTTGTCGTGCAACAAGCCCACTCCCTTCATCAACATTCCCCTCTGTTTCTTTTGATTTGCTCTCTTGGGCTTTTTTAGTGTTTCACAGTATTGTGCTGCATTAATCATCTCCCCCTGAGGCAGAAATTCAATCAAAATGATCCCTTTTCGGTCCCAAAACTTAGTGGCCTTGATTTTTTTGCCCGAAATTGAGGCTTTGAATTTTTTGGCAGATGGGGAACTGGTGTGCTGCCACTGTGATGAGTGTCTTTTTGTCTCAGGAGTGTAATGAGCCACCCGGTTTCATCTCCAGTCACAGTCGAGCTCAGAAAATCCTCACCTTCCAATTCAAATCACTCAAGGAACGCGCGAGCGCTAGCGACCAAATTCACTTTGTGCTGCTCTGTCAGTTGTTTTGGGACCCATCTTGCGCACGATTTTCGGAATCCCAGCGTTTCTGTAATTGTTTTGTGTAAGAGAGATATGGAGAGCTGTGGAAACATCACAGAAATTACATCCACTGTCAATCGGCGGTCTTCACGAACAGTTTTCTCGATTTTGTGCACCAACTCATCTGTCAAAATGGAAGGTTTTCAACACATCTGATCGTCATGAACATTCTTTCTGCCTTCATTAAATTCACGACACCACTTAAACACGTTCGTTAGGTTCATAAAACCTTCGCCATAAACAGTTTTGATACGTGAAAAAATTTCAGTCTATGTTTTTCCTTCAGCGAGAAGGAACCTGATGACAGTGCACCTCGCACTTGGCAGGATTTCTTATCGACATATTTCACACAAATGGACACTACAAGGCGATTTTTCATACTAACGAGGTTCGCCTGTGCTCGTTGTGTTCAGAAGAACCTCCACTACCACTAAATGTTGCCAACCTCGGAAAAAAATTTCTCACGGCATGAGAGGGCAACCAGTACTCTTACTTTCTGGACGTACCTCATACAATAATTTCTCGTGCTGATGGACAACAAGGGGAGGCCACGACGTTCGGATCACGGATTATCTTCAAACTTTGTACACTTTTAGTAGTCCATTAGGACAACATAATGTGCAAGTAGTAAGGCGTACTACTTAGGCGTTTTCGAGAAAATCGTAAGAGAAGTTTTACGCGTCTAATATGTACCAGTAAGTTGCGACAATAAGCACGAGATGGCGGCGGTCGAGTGGTTAGCGTTACAGCTCCGTAATCGCTGGATCACTGGGTCGAGTCCCGCTCATCTTTTTTTTTTCTTCAACAATGGTCATATTCTTTCCTATATATTACAATTCAAAGGTAATATAATGAAAAAATACATGTATTTGCATGAACTTTTATTGAATTTCCAATGTTATTTGGCTGTTTACTAATTTTTATTACTACAACAAATATTATATTTATAGTTATCGACAAGTAAACGACCAAACGCATAAAGTTTTCCTGAAAATGTATGCCTGTCGTGATTTGCGAAATCCCTCATACCTGAAATCGGATAAGGTACCCGGAACTGCTTTGCACCTGGACGCTTTGACCTGCAGACACAGGTTTGAAAGGATAAGGGGAGGGCCAGGCTTGGAAAGCCCAAGTCAAACATCGATAAATAAAGGTGTGAATAACTTTATTCAATAATACAATGAGTTACAATATGTCAGAATATATTACCTTTGAATTGTAATATATAGGAAAGAATATGACCAGTGTTGAAAAAAAAAAGATGAGCAGGACTCTATCCAGCGATTACGGAGCTGGAACGCTAACCATTCGACCGCCACCATCTCGTGCTCATTGTCGCAACTTACCGGTACATATTCGATACGTAAAACTTCTCTTGCGATTTTCTCGAAAACGCCTAAGTAGTACGCCTTACTACTTGCACATTATGTTGTCCTAATGGACTACTAAAAGTGTACAAAGTTTGAAGATAATCCGTGATCCGAACGTCGTGGCCTCCCCTTGTAAGTGAAATAATGCACTAGACTGATGGCTTACAAGATGGGAGTCACAACCCTATTAGGGGTCATGGCATTTATCAGGTGGGGTTGTTATGTTTACTTTTTAAATTGATTATTATTATAGGAAGGCGCAAAATTCAAATACAGTAGAAATATAAGCGGTTAAAATGACAAAAACTGTTTGGTTACTAATTAAGTTCATTTTGGTTAACTAACTCAGACAATTGCTTGTTGACTTAGTTTGCTGTAGGAGTCTTGTGTTTAGGCAAGTGGCGCTGCTATTATTGCCTTCTAAATACCAACTAGGCTCGTTGATTCTCTTTTGAGACATCTTAAGCACATTCATGTAAATAACATTACTAAAACATTAACACTCTGGTAATATTTACAAAATGTTTATTCAGCTGTTTGACATTTAATAACTTTTTCTTTTAGTCCAAATAAAACAGGATATGTCCCAGAAAATACCTATAGTACCATTTCTACTGCAGAAATTCCCAGAACCCTCAGTCAGAATATGAATCCTGACCTCATGAGTTGAACCAAACGAGCAATGATATCAAACATGTGGGCTTAACGTCACGCTCGTTTGGTTCAACTGAAGAGCAGTTGCTCTTCTTAAAGACCATTGTTTACTTGATAAACAAATTTTCCTCTTTGGGTTTTGATGTTTCACCTTTTTAACTAACACTACACTAAGCATCTTGAAGCCAATGCACGAAAAAAACAGGGGTTGGAAAGAAAATGAGCCGTTCACCCTGCAAAGTAACTCTTCTGCCTTCTCTAACGACACTTCCCCTCTTTCACTTCAAAGTAGAGAGCCTCACTCCACTACTAGCCCTTGGACAGCATTGTCTTTCATTTCTTTTTTCCATTTTTCTCGTTTCCTATTTCTCTCTCTCTCTCTCTCTCTCTCTATATATATATATATATATATATATAGTTCCATGGACTTTTTTAATATATATTATAGCAGGAATATGGCTATGTGCTCTTTACGCGAATAAATAAAATAGCCTAGGCTATTAACAATTAAAAAAAAGTTTACAAAAAAAACTGCTTTCAGATCCAAAAAATAATTTTAAAATGATGTAGGACTATTTTTATAATTATTTCAGAATTTATGGTTTTTGTTTCAATGTTTGTTCTTTAAATCACATTAACATGTGGAACTCCTATCTTGTTTTGCTGTGACATCACAGGTAGGCAACGTCGTTAAATTTTTCATTATTTCACAGCAATCTATATTACTTTATATCTGTATGATTATACTTATATATGTTTGTAGAGCCATAACTTTTATGTGCAACCCAACACGTGTGTTTTGGTGAAAATAAAATAAAAAAAATTGTTTACCAACACTTGAAGGGCTCGAGATCAGATAATCCTATACCACATCACACTCAAACTGAGATGTAGGGTCGCATGGTTCCATGAATCATAAATTAATTATTTAATTGGCATTCATCTATTTGTTCTTATTTTAATGTGTGTTTTGAAGCATAGTTATTATAGTCACATGAAACTGTACAACCATTGTCATTAAATTTATTAATACAATTTGAAAATTGTTGTTTTGATGTGGCATAAGACTTTCTTGATGCAGTCATATTTTATTTTTGTTTGACACTTAGTCATAGACTACTTAATATTGAGCTTTGAGTTTTCAAGTTTTCAATTTCCAAATAAAGATACTCTATAGCTTTTTACATAGAAGAATTACATTCAAATAAGTGGAATTATTGTAAAGCTACATAATATTCATGTTAGTAATTAGGAATTAAGGTTCTCAATATGTTCATTTACATTATTTTCATTTGACCTAACATCTGATCTTAGACCTATGTAGAAAGAATAATCGACAGCTGGACTATAGGAGAGAAGATCCTGAATATTTTTGAGTTTCAAAGGATTCAAATATTTTGGGCACAATGGCACTTGTTAACATCGTCAACCACGTTTCTTTAAAGAAACCTCTACAAACACATTAATACAGGCGTACTTTACTAACATTGCATCTGGTTTATCCTGAGTGAACCTAAATGTGTTAAACTCGAAAACCTAAGATCACTTCTATCGTCATGATTATTTCTTTTATTTAACAAACCTACCGGTTTGTGCATTATAACGAAATCGTATTGCTGCATTACTGTAACTTGAAATGTATTCCGTTTGTTACACTTGGGCACAAAATGACACCATCCTTTTGGATCGTAAACAGCCTGGGTTTAATTCTTCGAGAATTTCTCAATTTTAGAGAAGTCGTGATCACGTGTCTTTGCTACTCTTTCTCCTGTGTCCTTTGGTGTAAGATACACTTATTACATTTGTCTTTATTCTATTCACCTCTATTGTGTGGGAACAACTAACTACCTGCATCGGTGGTCGCATGATCTACTCTGTCATTCTTGTATTGGACTGGGTTGCAGGGGATGACACCAGACTTCAAAACAAGGTTGGGGGTACTTAGGGCTGTTCCTCCTTAATTGTTTCTCATTCTTCCTCCATGAAAATATGGGTACACATCCTCTAAAATTTTACCTTCCGCATCCCTTTATTATTATTATTATTATTATTATTATTATCGTAATTAATGTATGTACATAACCTAAACCGGCACAAAGGCTCTAAGGAAAAAATAATCTATCGACTATAAAATGTGCTGAAGCATCACATGTTTGGGTAGCAAGATGAGTCTTAGTATTCGCCAGTAAACTGCGTGTTAGAAACCATTTATGTGAAAATACTCTAGAATCAAAATGGCCTGTAGAACTGTCGAGCATTTGAGAATACACGTATAAAGAAAACGTGTGGGAAACCACATTAGAGTGACTCCATAAAACCATGCAACCATCGATGAAGCTGCTATTTTAACTAAGTCTAACATACTTAAAGGTGGGGTTGAAAGGGACAAGGGACGAGAAAAGGCCAGCGATTTTGCAGTATTTATAGCAAAACATTTCTTTGTCCAAAATAAATAAAATATTAACAGTTGTTTAATATCATTTAAAGGTGTCCTGGAATTTAATGACTACTTTTTTTGTTCATTTAAAAAGTTTATCATCTAATGCCACTATGTTTATGACAGATATTAAACAACTGTTGAGATCACCGTGTGAAGAAAATTAACCTACTGGAGCAATATTTTACTTATTTTTTCCCAAAAAAAGTTTTGCTATAAAAACTGAAAAAACACCGACCTTTTCTTGCATTCCCTACATCCCCACCTTAAGTTCTGCAATACAAAGTATGTAATCCCCCTCTTGGGTCAATGTACTCCCTCACAATAAGGTAAGAAGAAGGGATTATTAATAAAACATACCATTGATAAAATAAGTGAAATATGATAATAAATAGCAATATATTAAAAGTGCAGCTTTGTATGTGTCTTAATTAGTGGGATCAAACTAGTGTTGAGTCGTTTAAAAGGATAACTGACCTCTCCAACCTGTCCCCAAGGACTTATTTTACCATCACCCCCAACAAACGCTGAGCAAGCGGTGTAGTCTTAATTGGTGATAAGCACTTTTAATAAAATATCATTTATGATAGAAAAGAGGTTGTTTTGCAATTTATGTGGCCTAATAAAAAATCTCAGAACAGCCGCAGAAAAAAAATGAAATAGGTAATACAATTTGTTCTATATAAATGAACTAAGATTTTCTGAGAAACAGTCCATTCCATGACAAAGTGTGTTTTCTTTGTTTTGAAAATTTATGAGTAAAATGGATCCAAGGAAACTTTGTAAAAGGTGTCGAAAGTATCTCCTATTAATTATTACTAACCCTCTTTGAAACCTTTTTGTAAGGTCCATAAAACCGTCCATAAAACAGATGAACAAAATTTTGATTGGGAAAAATAGTCAAAAATGAATAAACATTGTGTGGTGTGTTTATTATAAAAATAACGTACATAAAACAGCCAGCATATGACTAAAAAGGCAGACTTTTTCAATTGCGTATTGGAGAAAATGAGGGGTTATACAATTTTTGCCGCTGTGATCTCTAATATAAGTTGCCAATTACTATTTATGGCATTATATGGTATGTTTAATCCAAAAGTTTACTGCAATGTACTTGAACCAGTCGGATTGGTAGCCTGGTCAGAGCCCTCTAAATTATCTGACTGGTAGACCCTGCTGGTATTATTTCTTATATTTAAAGACATAATAATGGTATCCTGGTTTGCCAGCTCTATGACCTGTCACCTGACACCAAACTTTGAAACATAATTACTAAACATTTGGTATATATTTGTTCACGTGTGTAGGTATATTCTTAATTGCCGTTACTTTGAGAGATTTGGAATGGTGAGGTAAAGTGATGGATCACAGCTAGATGACATTGATATGACGTCATCTTCATCACTTAAATATATCTCTTATTCTAGTAAAGTTGTGAAAACACAATTTGCTAAATGGAAGTTTAAAATAAGTTTGGGGAATGATGCAGTTATTGCGTTTGCGATACAAGATATATCATTGTATTTTTTTGACACAAATAAGAGCTGTTTTTTAGCCTTGTAAGATAATTGACTTTGAGTGGCCTAAGGGGCGCTATCGTTGTTAGCCATGTTTCTAAATTCCATTTTAGATCATACTCTAGACTTTCTTTAAACCTTTAAAATTCACTTCGCTAGTAAATTCTCTGATTTCACAATCTCGTGTAGCATTACTGCCGTGAATATACTGTTGCTTCATGCTACGTGCATATTTAAAATTAATACTCTTGATGTACTAGATTGTTTCTTGCGAGAGCTCTATATCTCTTTAGATACCGTTCATAATTCTGATTGTAAATATATTACTGCTTCGTGTTTCACGATCTAGATATGAGAGTTAATTTTTACAAGATTTAAGAATTTTTTGTCTTGATTTGAGGCGATACTTAGAGATAGGGTAAAATAGCATTAATTTTCAGTTTTTTTAGCATTAATTATTGGAAACTTAGCGTTTTGTGGCATAATTTAGGATTTTGTAGCAAAATAGGTAAAAATGTCTTTCGTCAATGTTTTTAGGGCCTATACAAAGGATTTATGATAAAAGCAACGACTAACGAGAATGTGGCGATTAGCCGGATGGGCTGTGGAAGGCACAGGATGCATGTAAAACCCGAGCTGAAGCGCACAGACGAGTGAAACTCAATGATTTTTTAATCACTTATTTCCGCTGAAAAACATCGTTTTATAGAAATTCTCAGCATTTTATTTAAATGCACAGCATTTTCAGGAATTCGCGTCTATTTCACTAAATAGAATAATTTAGCTAAAATACTCTCAAAATCAAGTTTTTCATGTTAATTCGCGAAATAAAAATCGCTTTAAACACTTTCAAATGCCATGAGACGCAAAGAAAACTTATAAATATCCTATTTTCGACCCTTTTTTTTCTTTTCGCGTTTTTCGCAAAAGCGAATTTACCTTATCTCTAGCGATACATAGTCTGGCTACTAATTCAATGCATGCTGTATGGTTTGGGCAATATTCCCAATTTTGTAATAAGAAAGGTATTTAGTAACATATTTTTGGTTTCTATTTCAATTTTTGTAATAAACGATTGCTGCACCCATGCATTGGGTACATGATCACCAAGAGCTGGGAAAGGGCGCAATACAAGGACCCTGATTAGGATGGAATAGGCTTAGAAAGTACTGCAGGTAAAGGAGGGGAGGAATAGAAAATTTTCATTTGAAAAATAAAAGAAAGAACAACTGGACAGGGAGGGGGTAGTATTTATATGATGTTCGCTCCCTCCTTTCTTATTATTGTTGCTTGAAGTCTTGATGTTATAAAGTGGAAAGGATGAGAACATGCTACCCGAGTCTAGTGTTTTTGTGTGTGTAGACTCAGGCACTTGGCTGCCACCCATGTCCAGGGTTGATATAATTTACAAGAAGCTCGATTTAACTCCCTGGTGCCTTTTTTTAAAAAAATTTGACAAACATTTAGTATCTTAAAAATATCCTAACTTCTGTAGTTACTTGCTAAGCTATTAATAGGGGGAAGTTAAAAACAAGGCAGGTGAAGAAGCACTAAAAATAACAAAAATAGGCATGTAAGTAGCTCTTATAAAGTAAAAAGACACACAAATTGACATTATGAAGTAAAAATAGGCACCAAAGTACTCAATAAAATCCCCATTTTATGTATTCATACATTCTATTATATATTCTCCCTAAACACACATTGATCATTACTATTAAATTTATTTACCAAATGCTTTTTAAGATTTCAGTGTGTATAAAATTAGTTTTGCTGTCTGAAAAAATGTTTTATATTGCGAGAAGCTTTTCTTGACTTCACACAAAGTTATCGGCCATAACCTAAGATACACTAGCTCAGCTGATTTAAACTCAAATTCTGGGAGAGATGTGGTTTGTCAGTAAAATGTCTGCAATACTTGCTATCGCTTTCCAGCCGCAATATTCGAGAAAGTTCGTTGCTTATGGCTGTGCCAACTGGACAGAGACCTTCAGGTTTCCCCCATGGCTGTGCCAACTTAGCCAGAAACCCACAGGTTTCCCCCTTGGCTGTGCCTTCTGAGCCAGAGACCTTCATGTTTCCCCTGTGGCTGTGCCAACTGAGCCAGAGACCTTCATGTTTCCCCTGTGGCTGTGCCAACTGAAGCCAGAGACCTTCATGTTTCCCCTGTGGCTGTGCCATCTGAGCCAGAGACCTTCATGTTTCCCCTGTGGCTGTGCCAACTGATCCAGAGACCTTCATGTTTCCCCTGTGGCTGTGCCAACTGAGCCAGAGACCTTCATGTTTCCCCCATGGCTGTGCCAACTGAGCCAGAGACCTTCATGTTTCCCCCGTGGCTGTGCCAACTGAGCCAGAGACCTTCATGTTTCCCCTGTGGCTGTGCCAACTGATCCATAGACCTTCATGTTTCCCCTGTGGCTGTGCCAACTGAGCCAGAGACCTTCATGTTTCCCCTGTGGCTGTGCCAACTGAGCCAGAGACACTTCATGTTTCCCCTGTGGCTGTGCCAACTGAGCCAGAAACCCACAGGTTTCCCCCATGGCTGTGCCATCTGAGCCAGAGACCTTCAAGTTTCCCTCGGCTCTCCGCATGATGCTCACAGCTTCCACAAGTGGCAAGTCCCTCACCTTTAAGTCTGTGCCTGCCGCAGGAATGTTCCCAAAATCTACTACCTAAATAATTCACTTTACACTCTTTATCTTTAGACATTTTAAATTTATTTCACTAAACTAGAATGGTGCTCTGGTAGCTACAATTCAAATAAATAATTGTAAATGGATACACATTTAACGAACAGCTCTATTACAAAGGGAACAATCATTGACTGAATTGACACTAATGTGGGCCAGAAGAAAATCTTTGTTGCCGGTCTTTGATGTCAGAACCTACCAGGCCACAAGACACAGGTGTTGTTACTACTTACTACAAACATCTACATTTAGGAGATATTCAGAATTAATTTACAAACGGTAGATACACCATTGGAAGACGGACCATTAGTCTAAGGTGGGAGAGAGGGGTCCAAGGCACCACTGGATGAAACACAAGGGGATACCACTTGTCTTTGAAGTGCAGCTGGTACAGGAAAATGTGGGGAAAAACTGAGTGGATGTACACAGTATTGCACCAACTATCAAGTCATTGCAATATATACCTAGCATGTTTGCTCATATTTCATCATATGTGGATGTACCAGCATTTGCAAGGCATCTAAATCCTTCATTGATTGTACAATAGAATTTATCAAGACAACTTTATGTCAATGCGCGCACACACACACACACACACACACACACACACACACACACACACGCTCATGAGATATAAATAAAAGTTAGTACGGATGTGCCTGTAGGTAGATGGACATAATTTAATTAATTAAAATTAGTTGAAAAATGACACCAGAAAACTACAAATGAACCTGGGACCCTTGACTTGGTGCGCCATTGCTCTACCACTGAGATATCCAGGATTCATCCCGTGTTCAGGGTAGTTCTTCACTCATAATTTAAGGCATGAGTCTAAGATGGAATCATTCTTGTTTTGTTTCCCGTGTCTATCTTATCATTTTTCAATTATTTCTTATGTTTTGCGTTTTACTACCTGTTTGGGCTATATGCACAAATAGGTACTCAGACACTTACGTGTTAGGGCTGAATAAGTTTGAATTTATCAAAAGTGTACCCACATTTGCACGGGAGTTAAGTGGAAAACCATCTAGGGGGAAAAACTCTGTAAAGTCGAGTGATCTTTGAACCCCCATCTTCCTGTCGTTGGCAGTCCGGCCTGTTTCGAGAATGACGCCTTGGACCATGCAGCCATCCAAAGTGGGTAATGTAAATTGATTTAACATATTGTTTTTAAATAATGTTATGTTTCACATAACAAATCAGGTTAAGTATATTAATAAATAAATTAGAAAATAGATAAAATTGTCGCAAGAGAACAAAGGCACTGATTTAGAGTGAAAAGATAGTTAATATAACCTCTCAGCCTCGGTTCATCCTCTACTTCTCATGTTAACAAATAGTGTTATTTAACTTCCAGCATGCCTGAATACTGGAAGAAAGAAAACAAATCTTGGTTTGAAAACTTAAAACTGATAAATACTTAATACTTAGCCAATAATACTAATAATAATAATAAATACTTAGCCAAACCCAAACAAACCCAAACCCAACAAATGTAGTCGATCAAATATGACTAGGTACTAAATAATTTTTTAACCGTTAATTTTTCCATTTCAAACCTATCATCACCCATCTAATATAGAATTATGCTAAATGTCATTAAGAGGAATTGTTAGTCCTATTATATCTTACTAATAACTTTCAGTCTAGTGTTGCTTAGAATAAATCTCTTTGTAACACATCTCAGCTTCATGGCCTAAATTGTTTAATCACAGCGTCTTACTACCTGTTCAGGTTGTACGCATATATGATAATTACTCTAATGGGGTAGGGATGAGGAAGGAAGCATTTGCATGGAAGGAGAGTGGGAAACCATTTAGAAAAGGGAAACCGTTATAGGAAAACCACCCTCAATAGACTGGACTGGGATTCAAACCCTGATATCTCCATAATCAACAGTCCACTCTTAACACAAAGAGCGACTCCTTAGACTGTTTGGCCACTGAAGTGGGTATGGCAAGTATTAAGTGTGTTTATTGTAAGAATTTCCAAAACATCTGCATCAGTGGTTGACTAGTCTAAGGTGTTACTCCCCCGAGGCAAATGTTGGTATATTCTCTAAACTATATTCTCCGCATCCCTAACCCATTAGTGTCAAATTTGTGTATACTCCCTGGACAGGTATTGAGGTACTTTGCACGGTAACATCTTGTTTAGTATCCTTAAAAAACAAGTAATATCACATTTTACAGATGTGTTATTTGGAAAAATAATTACTAAAATATATTTGTTAATACTGGTTTCGTGGCATAGGGATCAGAGCCCCTCCCCCATGACTGGTACTAGGGGATTTTCATCGAAAAGGGATCAATTCCTAAGGTCACCAGGGTTTGGTTAATTAGGCTTTAGTTAGGTTAAGATATTCATTGGCTCTACGTATTCATATTCACTATCATCCTCCTCTCATTGGGACATGGAAAGAGCCTCCACAAAAAGGATGTGCGGTTAGTATGTTCGGGCGTACCCTGGGCAATGATACTGGCTAATCTTTCCACAAACGGCTACAGATTGATGTAGTCCAGGCACGTCATTATTATTATTACTATTATTTATAGCTGTGAAACTTATCAGAGACTTCTTGTTAGGTGTTTTGGGCTGGCCCTCCTTTTCTATTTGACCTTCTTTACACATAATTTGTTATGTTTATTGATTTTTTTTAAATTTAAGCAAATAATTAAATACACCAAAGTTAATTTATCAAGTCTTGCCATACTTAAGTTTATTTGTTCGATATAATAATTTTATTTAACTTTTTTTTAACTATGTTTAAAGGATGTAATTTTTGCACACTCTCCTATGTTTTGGTTGAATTCCTCTAATGTATATACAACCATCCTGTGCTAGGTTGAAGATTAAAAGAAATGCTCTGGCACTGTCACCATTGATTTATTTGATGGATTTGAATGGTTAGCTAGAATTATGTTTGGCAGTGAAACTAATTTCTTATATTAATAAAACCATCCACAGAATGAGACAGATTTGGGAGCAATTGTGTTAGGGGTCAGATGGTGCAACTTAAGCAGTGATCGCAAGAAGGTGACTCATTAGTGCCCAAGCTAGTAAGGAAAGGTGAATTGAGGGGTTTGGTGTGTAAATATCCCGACGGTCAGAAGCAAGACCTTTTTTAATAATTTTGATCTGAAAAATGTAGGCTCTTTACAATTGATATAATTTCTTTTGTAACGCTACTATGCAAAAATAGGTATGTTAAACATTATAAATATATTCTGACTCATTGAGTGAAAATAATTGCAGGTTAATAGAGTAGTATTGCAGCGGTTTTAGATTTCATAAAAGTGTCTAACATCACTAGATCTTCGCTACACCAATGATTGTGGTCGTGTTCTGCCATTCACATCAAAACCAATACCTGGAGTAGGCAAATTCATATGTTGAGGTTGAATTGAACAGGGCAGGCTGGTTGAGCTCTGAATTATTATTTATTTTATTTTATGTTATTTTATTTTATCTAGTACCACATCTTACAGATTCGAACCTCAATCTCCCTATCATCAGAAGTCTAGCTCAACATGAAACTAGCGCGTTAGCTAACTACGCCACTGAGGCGCGTACTTGGGAGTACACTGCGCGTACTCGGGAGTACACTCAACTAGTTTATGTTCTGACATTTAAAATGGGAGAAACCGTTCTGGTTATTTTGATTGTTTCTTTTTGCCTGTGCGCCTGTGAGGGCTATCCACATATTTACATCAAAAGGGTAGAAAGGAGGAAGGTAAGCTTTAGAGGAAAGATACACCCTCATTTGCATGTAGGGAGAGTGGGAAACCATTTATGAAAAAACACCCTGGATAGAAAATGCCATAATTTAAACCTCGACCTCCACTTCACAGTCATTCCATTATGTTTATAGAGTGATATCTAGGTCCATGTAACCACTAAAACAGGCGATTGTTTCTTTTGTTTTTTTATATATAGGGCTTATTTACGGTTAGTGTGTGAAATCTGGATAGTATCGCGATTAACCAGGAGATGTCAGTATTATCCAAGGGCAGTGGATAAAGTGAGAAATAAAAAGTAATTATTTCATTTACAACCTTATCCAGATGATATTTACGCTAGCCAGCAAGACTTGGAGAACGTTGAATAATATTTGTAAAACCAAGCAAGTTTCAATACGGATTTCATTTTGAAACAATATTTTGAAATTGGGCAGTAAATCGGATTGTAGCAGTGCACCAACATTCGAAATGCCTTATTTTATATTTTATTTTACATTAACCTAACTTAGCCTAACTTAAACTAATCTAACATAGCGTAACCTAACTAACCTGGATAACCTAGCCTCAACCATAGAAATTGCCACTACCAAAGTGTAAGTTGATAATGTCAATATTATATGAATAAACTTCTAAAAACATTATTCAATCAACATTATCTACGTATTTTGGATAACATCAACATTATCTGGATTGTATTAACTTTATCAGGGTTCGGACTATACCTGTAGCATATATACATATAGGGTGTCTACTGGGTCACGAAAGTCATCACAAAGTTACTAATTGCAAAAAAAGGTTACAAAAGTCCCTGACAATTTACGAATTTTCAATATTTTGGTCATAAAGTCACGAAAATATTTGTATTTGAACTTCCTGCGCATTGTAACATCGCGAACATGACATAAGTCGCGCCACCCACTACCCATGACGCCATGCGCTAGCTTCAAGCTGCTTGATTGTTTTTACTGTGATACCAAGAATAAGGTAAACGTTCACCGGGCTAGTTAAAGTTTAATGTTGCGTGTGAGTGCATTATGCCTATATATGCATTATATAATGTTCATTCGTTTACCGAAGGAATTTTGTGGTCAAAAAAGGTCACCAAAAAGTCACTAATTTTGGTTTCTCCAACTCAGTAGACACCCTGTTATATATTCTAGTCACCAAAGTGAATTTAATTTGCATACTGTATATTATTTGCATATTTAGCCTGTATCGGTGGTCGCATGTTCTAAGGCGTCACTCTCGTGTTAGACTAGACTGCCAGTAACTGGTAGATTAGGGTTCGAATCCCGGTCGAGTTTACTGAGGTCTATACAAATGTGGGTGCACTCCCTCTTAAATCAACCCAACCCCTTAGCGTAATTAGTACATATGCATGTTACCTGATCAGGTGGTAAAACCCATTGATTAAATAAAAGTATTTCTCTTAAATGTTTCTTCATAGAAAATGACAACTATAACATTACTGTTAAGCTTTAGTTAATTTACAAACTAATGGGAAATAAGCTTTTAAAAGCTATTAGCTCTACAGTTATCTATTCTTGAGTTGACACATGGAGCGTGATTATAGCTTCTAAGAGAACATTCATTCACATAATGTGGAAGTGAAACTAACTAGTAACCTTAACAAATTGTCAAAATGTAGCCAATAACATCTGCATTTTTTTAACGGGTTGAAAGAAATGATTTAGCTCAATCCAAGTCCCAAAAACTTTTTTTTTTAGTCTATTACAAAGGTATTATCGCTTAATTTTTCCCTAAGGGTAGATAACTTACTTAAACATTTGGATTGTTATACAAAAAAACTTTAACATACATAAAGGTTTAACTAATAAATCATTAATAGTTCAAAAAGTTGTGATGTTTTATGTACAATAGCTATAAACATATTAAAAACAAAATTAGTTTTAGAATAAAAATTCGTAAAGCCAGGAAACACAGATCAGAAGGATTTTGGTAGGAAGAAAGGTTTAGAAAATACCCACGAATTTTTTGTATTCAACACTGATTATATTTTATTAATATATTAGTGTTATACCTGGAGATAATATGACTCGACTTATAAATAAACTCCATGGGATGAGTCCTCAAGTGAGCTATATCGACCGAGGGGCCATCACCGATAGCGAAGATAGTGCCAACATTTGTGGATAGAAAGCGTTATGTTGTCAGTACAACACACCCTCTGGCTTTCTAGACTAGATCTGATACTTATATACTCAATTAGTACCTCATTTGTCTTCACAATGCTGAGTCTGACCTCATTCTAGACCCATTACTTTGCAGGAAAATCTGGAAGAACCGGGGATTGAACTTGGGACCTCTCTATCTGTTGCCAGGAACTCTGATCACTAGACCACAGAGACGGTCTATATATATATATATGTGTGAAGGTTTTATTAATTCTTGTAGCTTTCAGATATATTTTGTTCTAACTATCATAATTCTAGTAAGGTTAACAAAAATATAGAATACCGTAACCTTTAAATTGAAAAATGACACCTTGAACCTGGGACCTTTGGCTTAGAATGCTCTTAACTACTTAACTATCCAGGAATTTTCCTGTGCGCAGGGCTACTCTTTATTCATATTTTAAGGCAGTGTCTGTGATGGACGTGTGAAAATTGTCGGCTACAAATGTCTGATCAACTCAGATCACGAGCTCTCAGATAATGCAGACATCATCGACTTGGTAGTTGAAATGTTCGAGGTTTTTAATTGATCATATTCCTTTTCTTTATAAGTATTTAATTAAATAACGAGCTGTATATTTATTATATAGATAATTTAACTATAAATTATTAGTTTTAATAAAAAAATTAGCTTTTTGTTTCCAATAGTAAAAAAAAATATATTAAAAACTATTTCAGACTGTCTCAATCACCCTTAGATCACTTGTTTTCACACACTAATTACTAATTTTCCCACACTACCTGTAAAATTTATAAAAATTTAACCAGTTATCTAAGTGATAATATTGTTAATTTATATGAGTGTTATGATGTGTATGTGTGTAAGAATGAGCTCATCTTGGCATATTGACATGTTTCTCAGGTCGAGCTTCCCTGAATGCCGCCAGATAGCAGGCTTCAAACAGACTCTGGAGGAGAAACTGGGGATTCCAGTGAAACCCAAGAAACCCCTGACCCCATTCTTCCGGTTCATGGTTCAGATTAGGCCCAAGGTGGTCCAGCAACACCCAGATGCCAGGGTTACTGGTGAGGACATCACTTGTAGCTCGTAGCATTATTTGGCGAGGAGATTCTCCATTCGGTTTCAACTTCACCTATTAATTTTAAATAAAAAAAAAATTATGAAATAATTACACATATACATTACTTTTAACAAACACGTTAAGAAGCCATGTGAAAGTACTTAAAAGAATAATTAGGAGAAAATGACATTAAATCAAAAACCAACCATTTATTATTTGTACTGAGATGTTAGAATGATCTTAAAAATTTAACAATACACTAATAAATAGATTTATTGATATAGATAATTTTCTAAAATTGAGATTGCTTGCAGAATTTCATGTTAAAATCTGGCATCTTAGGTATTCCTTATTTTAAGCCTATAGTTTGAAAAAGGTATTTAAATAAAACAGCAGGAAGTCTGACAGATTTTTCAACAAGTTATTTTCTTACATAACTCTTTAACTTGAGTACATCAGGAACAATATGTGATAGCAAAGATAGCTAAACAATTTTCAATACTTTTATTTACAGTAGGGTCCCGATCATACGACGGGCTAGGTTACAGAGCCCCGCTGTAAAGCACAACATGGAGATTTTTAACTTTCAGATGCATGCAAAATCCTAATAGCATGTTTACACTATCATACATAAAGTGCACGATAGATCATTCATTCGAATGAAAATGATGGGAAACAATAAAATAAAAACAATTGAACATCCAATAGTTTTCATCATTCACTACTTGATAGTTAAAATCATTCTATAGTGCCCAACACTACTGTAAACAGACAGAATTACGACCTAAAATAGTGACCAAAAACTTTCACTGCGCGTGTCATGCTGAAAAACTTCAGAAAAGCAAGACAAGTGCCGAACGTAGTGAGCGTGTATATAATTAAAAACCACCATAAAGCGGGGCCCTACTGGTTTTGTTTATTGTGAGTCTTGTATCTACTTTGTATTCTATGTCCAAATGAATACATTCTTCATACTTAATATATACACATTTGAGCTATGGAACTATCATCCTCAAGATATAAGTCATATTATGGTTGTTGCTGCATGCATCGCTATGACTTTAGGGTGATTTGAAAGGAAGTTTGGTTTTAACGTCTACACCATGTTGTTGTCTTATACTTGTACAACAAGCATGTCGAACTTGTGGCCCGTGGTACATGTGGTGCGATCCATGATTCTGTGCAGCCCACGGACTTTTGGATGAACCAACATTCAATGCAGCCTGATTCATTATTTGTATATACTGTATATTGTAGGAATACACTATTTGTATTGGCGATGGAAATGATCATGAATAAAGTGGCAAGGAAACTGGGTGAGGAGAAAATGAAAGGAATGATATTTGCAGAAGAATTGATGTTATGGGAAGAAAAGGAAGAAGAGGTACAGGAACAGCTGCAGGAACGGAATAAGGAGGGGAAAAAGTGTGGACTGAAATTTAGTATGATGAAAAGTGAAATGATGGTGATGGCAAGGTAAAGAACAAGATCAAGAAAGGGGATAGAACTGGATGAAGTAGAGTTGAAAGAAGCAAAGAGCGTAAAGTATCTTGGCATTGTGATTGAGGCAAAAGGGGACAGCAGAGAAAATATAGTGAAACGAGGGCAGCAAAGAGTGTAAAGTATACTTGGTAGTGTGATTGAGGCAAAAGAGGCAGTAGACAAGATATAGTGAGACGAGGGCAGCAAAGAGAGGTTTTCTACAGGTGTGTTGTAAGAGACCTACTCTAGAAAAGAGAAGTGCCCCTTAAGCGCAAGGAAGTGTTGGATAGTGCATACTTTATACCCATAGTTACGTATGCAGCACAAACTTAGACTTTGGGTAAAAGAGAAATGAGGAAAGTGAAGGGCATGGGAATGAAGTTTTTGAGGAACACCAGAAGAGATAGGATAAGGAATGAAGAGGTAAGGTCAAGAGTTTGGGACCAGGGGGTACACGAGATTGACACAACCCAGACACCATCCGATCAGCTCCTCTCTACACTAAAGGCGGGATCCATCTAGCGGAACAGAGAGAAACGACAAGCTGGACTGAGCCACTGAGACCAGTCTAACTCTCACCCCCTGTGTCAAACTTCAATGAGGACTGAGTCCTGCCTACCTACTTTTTTCATCTACAGGCTTAGTTTAACCATGTAATTATGCTAAGTAAATTAAGTTAGGTAGGTTAACGATACCATTTATGAGCTAGTTAAGAAAATACTACTATAATATTTTCTTGTAAATATTAACTCTCCCATATTGTCTGTATTCACCGAAATTAAAATTAAATGTAATAAGAAACAACAGCAAATGTAGCTAACTAGTAAACACAGTTACCAACTTATCTTAGAGTCTAACTGTTGCTCTGGATACTCTCCCCTTAGGTATGCACCATCCTTCAGTAGCAAGGCTTCCTTAAACACCTGACTTTGGGTTGCGCCCTCCTTTGGCGGCTTCCCGAGTATCCTTTGACAACCCTCATGCCCTAGGGTATGCGCCATCGTCATTGGCTGCTTTCCTAGACATCACACTCCACAAGCACTTTCAACTCTTCCCCTTTCATTTTCCTTCTCTCTCTCTTTCAACGAACCTATCCAACGCCATGCACAGTTCTCACAAAAGGAAAACTCGCGAAGGAGAGAAGAGATCTCGGCCAGCAACAGAATCACTCGTTCGGAGCTACGAATCAAAGTCTAATTCCCTGTTTCCCCCTACAATTATTTCCTCGTACTGTCTCCCAAGCCCTGAATATCACCGATCGACCCACCTAGATTCATTCAACTTCAAATAAAATAACTCTTTGAAATGCTCTTCCTATTGCAGTCTTCTCGAAGACCCAAGACCAGCTCCACCCCACTCCTCCTCACCGAGGCTGTTACAACTCAGGACCTGCACCTTCAACCAAGACAACCCCACTCACTCTCACTTCATTCCATGGGAAACTATGAACTGGTAGTTTGCAGCAATCCTGCATCAGGACCATCACATTTAGATTCCACTCTTAAACAATTAGCACAATCATCATCTAACATGCCCCGAGATTACACACAACATGACACCAATGATGGTAGGCATTAAAGTATAAAAACCAAAACAATATAGTTGAGGAAGCAAGGATGAAATGGTATGGACACTTAATGAGGATGGAATGGGAGAGGATTCCAAGGAAATTAATGGATATGAAGTATTTAGGGAAGAGAGTGAAAGAGAGTGCAGGAGGAAGAATGGTGGAAGGACAGAGGAAGATGGATGTATTTTACTAAACAGGCTGGAAACAGTTTATGATGATGATGTAGGACTACAATAATTGAGATTATGACATTTAGAAAATTGGTTATTATATAGTAAAATCTAGCAAATGAGATTGGTGTATCAATCTTTACTCATGAGAGATTGATTATCAAAATTTATTAAATTTGTGCATCAAATATGTGCAATGTGTGTTTTTGTTCATGTAAAAGAACAAATACCCAGGAAGGTTATATTTAGAGGAGGTGTACCCGCATTCACGTGAAGGGAGAATGTAAAAACCTTTTGGGAAAACCACCCTCAGTACACCCGACCAACATTCGAACCTCAATCTCACTGTCATCAGCAGTCTAGTCTACTGCGAGAATGACACTTTAGACCATGCGTCCACCGAAGCAGGTTAACAATATTTAACTTTCTAAAATGTGGCCCCCTCATTATTTTTAATGTTCAATGTGGCTCTTACGGTCAAACGAGTTAGACACTCCTGTTGTAAGAGTAGTTTACAGGCATTCTTTTAAGAAAAGGTTTCAACAAGGTCAGAACAAGAGACCCCATGTGTGTGTCTACATTAGTCTAAGTCAGTTACATATGACACAACTGGAGGCTTCATTGCACACAGCCCAACAGGAGTCCAGGGGATGTGTGTGTGAGGGGGGTCGATGGACTTTATTTCCGAGGGTGCTACAAGTTAATTTTGGCTCTATTGCTGTTAGTCGCCCACATCATCGGGAGGGTGCCACCTTAATTCCTCTTCCACATTTGTTTACACTGGGCTCTTGTTGCTTAGTACATAATGTTCCATAATTCTCTCTTTAACCTCCTCCTCATGCAGGATTTTGTGTTTGCATTACAGCATGTTTATATTCAAAAGAGTTATTTTCTACTGTGAAGCGCACAAATATTATTAATAAGATAGTTTGGGAGTTCAAATTCTATGGTTTATATAGTGAAATTAGCACCAGATTTTTTTTTTAAAAGATAGTTTACCAATAAGTTTCTAATGACTTGGTTCTATTACTCTTCATTCTACAGAGCATACAAACTTCTCTGATGAATGAAAAATTCTCTTGAGTTTCTGCTATTGACACATGTGTATGGCTGGGTGTATAGTTGTTGCAACTGGGTTAAATATGAGCTAGTTAACGGATATTAAGATTGGGTGGGGTTTTTTTCAGACTTCCATTGATGTGACATTTTCCATCTTCTAAACTTTGACATGTAATTTGATACCTTGCAAGAGAAGAATAGTTTTTCCAAATTACTTACAAAGATAAGTCGTGCATTGAAAATATACTTGCTAAGTTGTAGAATAAGAGCAATTTTTGTTTTCAGAACACACCAAGATAATAGCGCAGCAGTGGCAAAAGTTGGAACCTTCAGCTAAACAAATGTTTGAGGAAGAATTCAAGAAGGAAATGATCCATTACCTTGCTGTTTGTGTCTCATATGAGAATTCTCTGACAGATCAACAGAAAGAGGATTTGCAGAAAGCTAAGGAGGAAATAGTAGAATCCAAACAACAAAAACAACTTAAAATGGTAAATTATACCATAATACATTATAACTTATTTTCACTTTGGTCATAAGTACTTTATGGGCTTAAATTTCATGAATTTTGTTGATGTCCATGCCTTCTAATGGCTTGCTGGACATGGCCATTTTTAATGGGAAGGTTCAATACAATTTTTTTTAATAACATTTTACCAAATTGTTAGTGTGATTTTATAGGTAGTGATAATATATATCAGGGACAGCTGACATGTCGAATGCGATCCATGGGCCGATCACAGCATCATTTTTGGTCGGTCACTAACATATCATGAGTGAGTTGTTGCGCCACTTGACGTCAGAGAACAGAGTGATATGTTGTCTGTAACAGACTGTATCCTACAACTGTGTCATGCTTCCCAGTCATAGTACTGTTGGCATCACCTTGAGAGACTAAACATTCATTATCTCTGGTTATTGTTCTTTGAAATGTTTTGTTAATTTGGTTGTTTTTGTGAAATTTTGTGAAAATGTGTGCTCAGAAAAGAACTAAAACTTAATTTTTTTTTCGTCAAGAATGGAATCTGGATTACGCTTTCGCTATGGTCAAAGAAAAGTTTTGTTGCTTAATTTTCAATACTCCCGTATCAATACCAAAGAAGGAGAATCTAAATGTGATCTGTGGCGGGTAAAAGCGACTGTTTAGAATTAAAATCATACATTTAAAGAATTTTAGAACAGCAGGCGGGAAAAGCTACCCCCACCTAGTAATTTATCTGCAGCCATGTATTGTGTTGTTTTCAGAAAAAGAAGGAGCTTGGGAAACCAAAAAAACCTCTGTCCGCCTTCCTAATATTCTTTCAGGAGAAAATTAAGCTGAAAGGCGATACTCCTTTCAAGGTGAGTCTTGAACATCTTAACAATAGTAAACAAAAGTGATTTTAGTTGTAAGACAGATAAAAGTGTCATAAATAGGGGTGGACCTGGTAATCTAGGGGTAAGGTGTCGGACTTCTGTGCTACGGGTCCGGGGATCAAATCCCGGTCCCGGCACAGATATATCTGATTACCAAACCCTTCCTTCACCTCTGGCAAAGAGTGTGCTCTCACGCTTTGTGAATGTGTGGAATGCCAGGCCCCCACCGTGGTTTGGAACCCACGTTAAATTGTAGGACTACTTTGCATTCCACCATCATCATTCTCACGTATAATTCTATCATTTAGGGGTAATGGGATTCTCTTTAATCGTGTCTCCACCTCATAAATGAATTCCTCCATACACCAGGAGAGCAGAGGTAAGATAAGGTCGAATGGCTAAGATCTAGAGCATTAGCTCCACTCCCTCAGTGTCATAAATAATGCAGATAGTGATTTGAATTATGTTGATGGTGATTACATTTCAAAATAAAAAGCAAAAGTTTTTTAATTCACAACTCTAAATACATTTACTCTTATATTTAAAATCTGATTACACCTTAGATCAGTCGATAGCTCGTCTGTCTACTGAGCTAAGGGTTCCGGGTTTGATTCCCAGCATGGCCAAAAAATGTATCATTGGTGAAATGTGGGTTTACCATTTGACAGTGATGAATTAACGGCCAGGGACTTGATGTTGTGCCTGTCCTAGTCTTAAGTTAGATTATAAGACATATGAAGCTACGATAGGCCTAGCAAGCCGGTAGTGGGAGATACATGGCTTGAATAAAACAATTACCCAGGCCACAGGCTGGAAACAGTAATGAATGTAAAAATGTCATAGCTCAATACACAGGTAATTGACTACAGTGCTACATTGGAAAATGACAACACCCTTCTTGCTATAGTTCTTGAATCATATAACATTGTAATAAACATAAGGTGACCATATTTCTTAGTTGCGAAATCAGGACATTCTTGGATTATTTTGGGGGTTTTGTTGGTTTCTGGGTAGGTGGCTATACGAGGGGGTCCAGAGAATATGATATGGACTTATGGTCTATGGAATACCCCCGGGTATAGGGGGGAAGAGGAGGGAGGGGGGGCTATGGAAACATTTTAAAACGTAAGCCTTGACAGTGGCGTTTTCAGGCCCTCGTGGACTCCAGGAATTAAGATATAAAAAATAAACCTATAAATTATACAAAAATCACTTTTAGTTTTTTGATGAATTGAAAATCGTTTTCCAGTTCACAATTAAACTTACAAGTGCACTTAGGCATTGGAGTATTTACTACATACTGGATTAGAGTCAAACACAAAAACACAGAACTGAGAATACAGCAGTAATGAATATTGAGATATGAGAAATATTCAATGTGACACATGTGCAGGCCACTAAAGAACGTTCATGAGGTTGACCGAAGTGGTGGGAGCAAAGAGATCGAGAGGCGAGGAAGGGTGTGTCAACGTTTTTAATTGCCTAGCTAGCGTATACGACCTACATACACAAAGAATATTCTTCCATCAAAGCTTTGTAAAAATATTTGAAACTGTTGTTTCCACATGACATAATCCTATATATTATTTCTGTTGTCAACATCCCTTTTTCTCAACAAATACAAAGCCTACAACGATGAATAAGATATCAGTGGATAGGATTTTTTACCTGCTTCTGACATAGCATACTCAGTTTACATTAAAACACATTGTTTAAAATTGAAGTTAAAAGAAAAAGCTAACAATATTTTTGTATCAATTACTGAAAATAAACTCTCTTTGCTATTTTGTGTATACACGTCGCTGAGTATTTAATTTCAACAACCCAACAAAAGACTAAATTATTTTGGGGGGGGGGATTTCACAAGGGTTTACTGGTATACATTCATTTAATTGATTCATGGCTCCAGAAAAATGTAACTTATTTCCCTCCAAAGCGGGACAGTAATTAAAGGTTTAAATGGCTCATTGTAATCACACTCATCCTAACTTGAAGAAACACATTTGTTTAGCTTCTTTTAGTTTGTAATCAAATATCAGCCCGTGTGTGTGTGTGTGTATTAGTTCTTCATATCTTGTATGTAGCTTGAAATTTTTACGCAATACATGACTATTTGATACTTTGGCAAAATAGGCTTCTTTTTTAATTACAATCACAAAAGATGTTGTGATTTAAATAATTTGACTAATTATATTAATACAGTAAGTCCTTGACTTAATACAGATTTGAGTTACGACGATACTTAGATATGCGGTTGCGTTACTTTGACTTGCAACTAGGAGTGTGCAAGTGTTCGAAATTTCAAATACTAAATGACCGAATATTTGATCTGATTCGATTCAGCAAATACAAAAGTCTAATAGAAAGTTCATACCAAGCTCAAATAGTTGTTTTGTCCTTTATATCTTTAGAGCCCCATCAATCCTTTGGTTTTACAGCGAGAGCTAGTCAGCTAGTCAAGTGTACATTTTTGGGGTGAGTCAATAGCGTGTTCTTTGTAAAATTAAATGGGCTGGTAGGGAAGGGGATATCTATATTGACAATAAATGAACCATAGCAAACTGGCAAAAAAAAACCACTAATTTTTGTGAAGGGAGGGGGGCAGTTAAAGAATGACAAGGTCAGCAAAGATTAGGGAGAATTTGAAAGAGTGAGAGAAGAATGGGAATATTTTCCACCATACATTTTTTTAGCTAAGTAACAAAGAGGGGAGAGATGTAAATTAGCAAGGTCGACTACTTTGTACTGGACTGCGAGCTCATGAAGGCGGCGAGTGTGTGGTAAAGAGAGATGAGCAAGAGAAGGGAAATAGGGAGAGTGTTAGTGGTAGAGGGTGGGCGGAGGGAGAGTGTGAGGGGAGAAAGGGAGCAGGGTATACTTGAGTGGGGGTGCGGGGAACTGGTAAGATTAGAGCAACATTTTCAAATTGTGCCCCATGTATCCCTTAGGATCCGCCATGGTTATTTCAGGCTCCGTGAGGGAATTTTAGGATATTCTTTGTTTTTCATATTATTAAGTAGGATCAGTTACTAGGATTGCCAATTTGCTCAAATTTGAATAAAGGATATTTGACAAAGGTGCAGCCAGAACATGTTTTCTATTAGTTTTATACTTATCTAATTTAAGTGTATTTATTGATTGTTCATAATATTAGTGTGAAAAACTGTATGAGGGCTCCAGCATGTATTTATCTTGGTGCAAGAGCTCCTTCGTTCTAAAAAGTTTGGGAACCTCTGGCTTAGAAGTGTTAGAGGGACAGTGGTAAGGCAAGAGAGTGCGAGATGAGAGAGAAAGATTGTGTGAGAGAGACAAATACATAGAATAGCATTCAAAACAACTATTTTTAATTAATCTCAAAACTTTATTAGGTCTACTTAAGTATCTTTTTTGAAACTTATTATAAGGTTATGAGTGTCACTTGGCTTTTTGCTATGTATGTTTTTTGTATTTTTAAGATGATGGTTAGAATAAACAACCACATTATAAGTAGAGACCGGACTAGGTTAGGCACTAACAAAATTCCAAATAGACAGGCAAAACGGTACTAAAAATCTTGAAAATAGGCACTCTTTTTTAACTAAATGTTGAGTCTTTAAAAATAAGTATGGACATTTTACAGCAATATAGGCCTACCAAGGACGCCACATGTATAGAATATGAACATATTTTACAAACAACTTGCTACCAAATGAAATAAATCTTTAAATCATAATTTATTGAACTAGGACAACATACCTAAGTACACACATGTTGATTTACACTTCATATAACGGAACCAAATAAAATAAAATAATACTTAGAGTACTATATCACTGCCAGCACACAATAGTTCTTAGCTGTCATTAAGAAATAGTCATAGATTGCACATGAAAACAAGATACTTCTTCAAATTTTCCACTTTCAAGTTTTGTCTTCTATCAGATAACACATATTCTCAGTACTGAAAATGAGCCCTCCACCTCTACTAACATTATTGGAGCATATTTAAACAGTGTTATAGTGTTTGGATAAGTTGAAACATTGTTTTCGCCTCTAAGAATCATCCCTATGTCTTTTAACTGCTGAAACTCCTGATTATCATCAAGAACCCGCTCACATTTTATTGTACACTTCGGTCTGCAATACCTGGTACCACTTGAATTTTCTGCACAACATCGTCCACGACATCCAGTGAATTTACCAGTGTTTAATTTCTCTCTTCAAGACACTTGATCACATTTAATAATGAAGAATAATTGGCAGCAATGAAAGCCAAGCTATTTCATACAGTGTCCTTCAACAGCAACTGTTTAGCAATGCATATCAACAATGCATCATCTTCATGCAGATTGTAAACAGTATCCATTATCTTGTTCCAGTTTCTTGCATAATACAAAGCTGCAGCTAGCCATGTACCCCATCTAGTTAATATTGGCTGTGGAGGTAAGGCTAGTTCAGGGAAATCTTCTTAAACAACTGAATCCTGGTCGGAGATTTCAGAAATATCTTCTTTGTGTTAGAAATCAAAGCATCTACTTCTGGGAATAAACCACGAATTTCTTCACAAATTCTGTGCAGCGCATCGTAGAAGCTTTAAGTGACATGAAGCATGTTGGGAAACAGGACTTTAATAACCTTGCCAGCTTTTTCCATGTAGGCTGCAGTATCAGAAGTAAACAGGATAATGCTCTGATGTTTAACTCCATCTTGCCAAAGTACATTCAGTGCAGAGGTAAACACTTGAGCTACAGATAAACTGTTTGTTTTTATCTAATTGTTCACATGCAAGCAGATATATCTTAGAGGGTTGATCATAGTTCATTGTACCAATAGCATAGCATTTGCAACGAACCGGCCACAGGAATCTGTACTTTCATCAACCGACATCCATATTTTCTTTCCACTCACTGCTTCCCTAATTATACCACTCTGGGCTCGACCTCCGGCCGCTGTCGCTTCAGTGTCCATCTTGAACATCTGGGACGCCATGCCTTGAACTTGATATTCTGGATATTTCTATAGTGCCATATGGATCTGTTCGATTTGACCGGGAGAGAATGGTTCTTCTCTAGGTGATTCACTTTGGTCTTCTACGGCGGACTGCCTAGACGACGGTCCTGGTAGGTCTTCCACTTTATGTTTTTGATTAGCCATGTTGATCTTTCTTATAGCGCCCTAATTCTTAAGCGGAGACATACCATATAAAACACCGGTTATTGATTTGACAAGGTATTTTGTTGCAAGTCACCTTGCTCCAACAACGCAATTACATTTACCATAACAATAAAAATCACTAGCAAAATTACTGATAGAGTTTCAATTCGCGTCTCATATATCACCTGCATGCTCTGCCTCAGCGTAGGTGATGTCATGAACAAATGCTATAGAATCGTCCTCGTCTATTGAAAAATTGTTTAATACGCAGATCTGAACCAGGGCCTAAATAATTATGACTTGGAAAATGATACACGCTACGACACAGATTATAACTATCTGATTTCCAAAATGGAACTATAATAGGATTCTCTTTATAACCGTAACATGCAACCTCCCTAGACATACTAAATAGTTTCGTAACAGTCCGCGCTTTTATATCTTAGCTCATCACCGAGGATACCCTGAACTGGCAGCTTGTCAATAGCACTTTTAGTGTTATAGGGGGGAGGCGATCCAGTGTCCCCACGTTGTCCAGAAAGAATAGTAGGAAGAACTTATCTTATTGGGTGCGCTATTCATGCACTCACTGCATTTTCTGAATTAATTTGAAAAACTGAAACAAAACAAATATTTAGCCTGAATTTTCTCAGCTTATTTGTGCCAACTCGCCGCTTAGTTGAGGCAATGAAGGTTGTGATTGAACAACAAACTGTATATAGATGGCGTGCACACTCCTAACACAGAGATTATTCGACTAGCAGTTGAGTCGGTTATTGCCAAGTCGTACACAAGGGTGGCTGTGTTGCTTTTGTTTTCTCTCTTGCTTATAGTATACAATTGTTCACATTCATGCTAGGTACTGTACATAGATATGTATACCTCGTGTGGGTTAACATAAATAAAAAAACTACAAATCATGCACTGATTTTGTTTGTATTTTAAGTAAATTTAAGACCTATGTCAATGTAAAGATTTGTCACTTTCTAAGGCAATGGAGGCAGTCCTTAATCAGAATTAGATACCTGCACCAACTCATTTCCTTTGCATTCCATAAAGATAACACATTACGGTACACTTGATAATTGTTTTAAAGAAATAACCCTTAAGCAATATGTAAGATTTGCTTGATACATACATTATTATGTACTATACCTTTATTTTACATGTGTACATTCTGTTTGCTTTTATCTTGAGTTATTTGAATAAATGTTCGTATCAATATAACTTAAATACATAGTAATACTCTATTAATGACACTTTTATTTTATTCACAACTTTTTGCCTCCGTTAGAATGTGTTTTTCAGCTCATTGTTTTTAAATTTAATTTAATTGGGGCAACCTCTTGATTGGGCCAAAGTGATCTACTCTTGATTTGTCCCAATTAACTATAATTCACTGTATGTGTCTTTCCTAGAAAGCTGACAGCTGATAAATAATAGTATCATTGCTATTTTGTTTGTAAAGTTTCATTTCCTTTTCATAAGCAAAACATGTTAAGCTTATCTTATGAAAAGAACATGTGTGTTTAAAATACATCGTAACTAAGCACCATTCAACTTCCGCAGAAACCTTCGGAACAAATTAAGTGTGTAAGTTGAGGACTTACCTTCTCTAGAAAATTTTAATTTGTATGTAAGTAAGTTTTTAATCATAAAATGTAAGTTCATAGTTTTTAATGATCAAAATGCTATTATTAATTCATTAATGTTGACTTTATTAATTTCCTTGAATATTGGTTATGTTGGTAGGTATGGCAGCAGAAGTTGAGCCAAGAGTGGGAATCCCTTCCAGATGAGAAAAAGGCCCAGTACCTAGATAAGGCCTCACACCATTGGCAGCTCTATCGACAAGAGCTGCAGCTCTGGGAAGAGAAGATGATCCGCCTTGGACACATCGACGTGGTCCGTAATGAGGCTCTCATTGAGCCTCGTAGCAACAAGTAGGAACCCGCATGCCCCTCTCAAGACGGCGGGCGTCAGGGCAGGGGCACTCGGCACAGCCCGGGTACTCCACCCGGGACATCACAGCATGGGGATAGTACTGGACCTCGACAGATGTTAGTAAGTGACATAGTGTTGTGTAGTAAGAGTGAACCTAGTGTTGCAAAAAATGTTGTGAAAGGTGTAATTAAAAGAAAGACTACAAGTTCGAAATCTAGTAACAAATCAAAGCTATCCTCCAAAACCAATAAAAAGTTAGTTGGCAATGAAATAGATACCGAGGAAAAAAACTCTGTTGATTATAAGGTAAAAGACTATAATGCAACTGATGCATCTGATGTTAAATTAAACCATGAGGACACTGCTATACCTCTTAGGTATTTTATTGAAAAAAGTACAAATAATAAAGTAATAGAGAGTAAGAATAAAAACCATGCTGAGTCTCGAAAAGAAATCTTTCCTAATCAGGATAAATATGAAGATGCCAGATTAAAAAATAATCTCATTTTACAATCTGAAGAAAACTATCTTGCTTACAAAATATATCAGGAGAAAATAAATATGGACCAGAATATGAGAACTGTGAATACAAAAAGTGTGTCCCTAGATTCGGGAACTGAAAATACAAGAAACTTATCCCAGGATACGGGAACTGGAAATTCAAGAAACGTGTCCCAGGATACGGAAACTGGAAATTTGAGAAACTTATCCCAGGATACGGGAACTGGAAATTCAAGAAATGTGTCTCAAGATACAGCCACTGTGATTTCAAGAAATGTGTCCAAAGATACAGCTGCTGTGATTTCAAGAAATGTGTCCCAAGATACAGCCGCTGTGATTTCAAGAAATGTGTCCCAAGATACAGCCGCTGTGATTTCAAGAAATGTGTCCCAGGATTCAGGAACTGTAGATACAAGAAATGTGTCCCAAGATACAGAAACTGGAAATTTGATAAATATGTCCCAGGATACAGGAATTATGGATCTAAGAAATATTTACCAGGATACAGGAACTAGGAATACAAAAAATATGTTTCAGAATACAGGACCTAGAAATACAATAAATATGTCCCAGGATAAGGAAACTGAGAATACAAAAAGTGTGTCCCAGGGTGCAGAAACTGTGAAAACAAATGTGATTCAGGATTCTGAGATTGTAGAAACCAGACGTGTGCTGCAGAGAAAAGGAGGTGGGAACACAATAAATATGTCCCATACAACAAGAAATATGGTCCAGAAAACAAAATGTACAATACAGAGTAAAACAAATATGGACAAGGATGTGAATAAAATTAGTATAACCCCAGAAACAAGAGAGACGGGTCAGGAAACAGAAAATGTGAATCGGAAAATAAAATTTTTATCCAAGGAGAGAATAGACGCAGTCGGACAAATGGAAAGTGCCACTCAAGATACGGAACTGATGAATCAAGCGAAAGGAAGCACATACCAGCGGACAGGAAGTATGATTTGGTCCAAGTCTACAAAGCATGTTGTGTGGTTAGCTGGCATTTTGCTTTGTGTTGCATGTTTCAAGTCTGCTTTGTCATAATTCACAGATTTAGTTTGATGAAAGTGACTGGTTTGAATTGGTTGGATGTAATTAAAACACAAAATGACACAATAGTAGGGCCTTTTAAATGATGAAACACTTGTGTGTCTATAAAAGGAACAAAGCAGTCAATACAATAATGACAGGACATACAGATAACTGAAAGGACAAACGTATGGAAATATAATGGAATATATAACTATTAAAGGAAATTCTTTTTTCATTGATGAAGTACCTATTTAATAAACATAGTGTGGAGGAGAGAAGGTAATAGCTTACACACTTGTCAGATAAATATAGGTTCAAACATTTACATTCACCTAAAAAAGGAGTCTGGTATTCCTCGAAAATAAATTGATGCACGGCTCACAGTTGGACCCTAAAGTTACTAATTTGAGTTTGCGAGTACTAAAAAATTTGCGTTTGAGTTGTTATTCGAACAAGACCCAGAAATTTTGAGTTTGATAAATTTTATTTTATTTGAAGATAGATGAAATAAAGTGCACTAAGCAAAACATAATATAAAATAAATAAAATTGTGGAAAAATAAAGCACAAATAAAAGTAAAAACACTAACACACATTTACACAAACTTCAATATTTTGATGCTCTTATTGCATCTTACTAAGGAAGTAATAATAATAAGACTGAAGAGGATGCTTGCTTCATTGATGCAGGATGAAAACTTCTTTGGTGGATTTGAAATTCTCTATACTAGAGAAGTGTTCCTCCTGCACAATTAAGTTGGCATCACTGAAGCTAGCTTCCTGTTCAGTCTTATTACTACTACTTACTGAGGAATATACAATAAGAGCATAAAAATATTGAAGTGTGTAAATATGTGTTAAGTGTTTTTACTTTCATTTATTCTTTATTTTTCTACAATTCTATCATTTTATTTATTTCCTACCGAACAGACTTGCATACATATATTGAATTTAACTAGAAATTATAATTTGTTTTGTCGTAATTTTTTTTACGAAAATATTATCATTCTAAAGAATATTAATTTATGTTCATGATTAATGCATGGATCTGTTACAGCAATTTAACTTTATATATTTGCAGTACAAATACTGGTCTTTATTATTCAAACTAAAAAAAAAATTCAGTGTCTTCATTTGAACTTGTTTTGAACCCAACCCTATGGGAAAAATACCTACTCACACATCCTGGTCCCCAAATCACTAATTTTTGAAAAGTTCCCTAAAAGTTTATAATTTTGACAAATGGTTGAGTATTCTCAAATGCATGTTAATGAGGGGACGTTGTTGGCTGTTACTCCAGTTTTTGTTTATTGGTGAGTACCTACTATCTACCTCTTGTCTAAAATATTCTTTATTTTATGTGAAGGGGACGAATGAATTTTCCCTGTCTTCGATCTGCAGGCATGATATATCTGGTGCTCCTGGATATTCACCCCTCGTAAATTCAGTTGAGTCACTACCAAGGAGTTAATATATGTATTTTAAATAATTGTTTCAGATTGTTTTTACTCATGGTGAATGTTGAAGCCATATTTGACATCAACATTCACCATGATAAATGGGAAAGTGCCAACTAAAGTTGGAATTATTAGAACAGAATGATTTTGATGGGTTCCTGAGCAAGAAATGCAAATTATACATAACTGTTAATTACTGCATGTGCTGTTAAGTTTAACGTTGAGAAATATTTTGGCGGTATTAAACAACACACTAAAGGATCTAACAAATTGGCAATTGTAAGTGGAAATTAAGACCTCTTCAACTTAAGTTGAGAGCTGTGAACAATAGCTATACAACTAACACTGGTTATGGTTTGGACAATGTTACCAACAACAGAACCTCACACTCTGAAACCATACAGTGGTGTATTCAGCATTATCAGAAGAATTAATTTAATATAGACTATGCAGAAAACAATTGCTAATTATTGTTTTGCATAAAAAAAAAGTATTAAAAAAATACATTTTTAACAACTACTACTAAAGGTGACCTGGTGGTCTAGGGGTAAGGTGTCAGACTTCTGTGCTGAGGGTCCGGGGTTCAATCCTCGGTCCCGGCACAGATTTATCTGATTGCCAAACCATTCCTTCACCTCTGACAAGACGTGTATTAATCACAACTTGTGATTGTGAGGAATGCCAGGCCTCCACCGTGGTTTGGATCCCACTTTAAACTGTAGGTCCTCCATTTCATCTCACAATCACCCTACCATTACACATTAGCGTAAGTGCGTATAGCCCGAACGGGTAGTAAGACGCGGTGCTAATAATAATAACTACTACTAAAGCCAGTTGTCTTCTGACAGGTACACTGGGGTCCTCGTTTAAAAATAAAATGCTTACTTATGTTCAAGAACTTTATTACACACTAAGCTATGGTGAAACCATGAATAATGTTGGTCAAAAATCAAAAATAGCTTTAGATTTGAATCGGATACCGATCACACATAATTACATAATTTCTTTTTCACTGGACAAACTACAGCAAATTATTCAAATAACAATATCTTACCAACTATTAGCAATGCCAATTTCCACAAACTATTCCATAAGCGATAGCCATGAAAGGACCCATTGTTAATAAAATGTTAAATTGTTTAATGAAGAAAGAACTTATGAAAACTTATGAAAAGATTAGGTGAATTATTATTACTTTCAGTTTACATGCTGTACGATTAATATACCCCAAAAGGTAGTATGCCTACCCTTGTTTCACAATGGTATAGCTCATAACAGAGGTGGGCGACATGTTTCAATGTCGCCACAGAAGTAAAATTTGCCACACCATGTAAAAGATGATAATTTAGGTTGCTCAAGCAATAATTTAAACATCACACACTATTTGAACAAGTTTATTCAAAACATGTATACTTTGACTATTCAGCTACAACTACCTCGAAAACATTAAAACAAATTATTTGAGGTATTTAACTTGCAATTTCTGAACCAAATGATTATATCAGCACATGACTTATAAACTAACTTAAATATCTAGAACAGATTCAACACTCATCCCCTGGTCGTGAATTAATCACTGTGAAAGGGGAAACCCACATTTTACCATTAATAAATTTTCCAACCACTCCGGGAATTGGAACTCGAAACCTTTAGTTCAGTAGGCAGTCGGATGCCTCAGACACAAATTATTAAAATTGTTGGAAAATGCAAGATGGTTAAATGTGAAATTTGACAATATATTTGTCTGACAAGAAACATTGGCTGAATATCTGAACTCAATGAACTTGCGGAATGCTTACAATGATATGCAGCAAATATCAAGTTACAATCAGCACCCAATATTAGGAAAAGTTTTATTTGAATGTGAGCGCATGCAAACTCAAATTCACCACACTTTTAGGGCCAATTCGCCACTTGTGTCGATTGGAGACAGGGTGGCCTATCTCGCGGTTATAAGATAGGGCCATATTATAATCAATGAAGAAAATACTGCGATCTTTCAGGGTAAATGGAGTGTACAAATTGCATTGAACTTGGAGAAATTTATTCTGAATTGATTATTATAATTTAGTTGGGGGATGACCATCTAGAGCAGAGGTTCCCAATTTTTTTTTGCCACGGAACCCTAATTGATCATACTTTTTTTGGTGGAACCCCATTTTGATAATAACAAAAGTGATTGTACCGTGTAGTGTAATTTGAATATTTTCATGTTTGACATGAAAAGAAAGAATAATTATAAATAAAAAATAATTATTATAAGTATTATAAAACATTTATCGTACAAAAAAAAGTAACTATTTAATGTGAAGAATGAAATTTTTTCACATATTTACTTATAATAGCACTAAAATTAGGCTTAATGTCTGATAATTGAACACGAAGATCTGAACTCGGAACCCCTTTGACCCTTCCACGGAACCCTAGGGTTCCGCGGAACACCTTTTGGGAAACGCTGATCTAGAGTACAGCATAAAACTATACTTTCATTTAAGGGGTGTGCAAGGTTCACTTTTTCAATTTGAAGTGAACTTTAACTGAATATATAAAATATACTTGAAACCAAATTGAAGATCAAGTATATTTTGTTAGTTGTTAAATATTGGAATTTAAAAAAAATAAGATTGCGCTTATTTATTTAATTGTATTCATTAAAATAATTTAGAAAATGTTTATTGCTCAATTGTTTGTAATATCATTCTAAGCTGATAAACCCAGTTACTATATATTACCACATGCAATTCGATTCCTTCATATTTGTTCAAATGAATTTTAATTTTGAATGCACTACATAAGGTAGCAAATAGCAAGCTTATAAAATGAGATCATAGTGTAATCCCATCAAGGTAAGACCTTTCTGGTCCTTTCCCCTTTCTCGGTAAACAAAGAGTGCATAACTGCTCAGAATGGATATAATTGAACAAAAATTAATATTTTAGTGTCATATCACTCATATGTATGGAATAAGGTGCGGTAAGCCAAATTAAATAAAATTATAGAATTGTAGAAAAATAAAGCACAAATGAAAGTAAAAGCACATATTTACACACATTTCAATATTTCGATGCTATTATTGCATCTTCCATAGAAAGTAGTAACTAGTAGTAGTACTTGTTACTACTAGTTATAACTTACTGGAGAAAATGCAATACGAACATTGAAAATATTGAAGTGTGTGTAAATACGTGTTAAATGTTTTTTACTTTCATTTGTGCTTTATTTTTCCACGATTCTATAATTTTATTTATTTTATATTGTATATTTTTATCGGTAAAGCTTTGTAACAATTGACAAAGACAAAATTCTTTTGAAGCAAAGTGGAAGTTGATATTTTTTCAAAGCTTCACACACCACTACATTCATACAAATGGACTTGAAATTAAATAGAAAGTGCTTTTTCAAACATGTACGGTAATACCTCGCTCTTTTGACGAGCTAGGGGCCAGAGCACCGACAAAATAAAAAATCACTGAAAGTTGAAGCACAGCTTTTATTTGGCTTTCAAATGAATTAGGGCTGCCAAAAAAGATAACTACTGTATATAACACGTGCTAAAGCTTGCAACTCCTAAGCACAATATCACAAAAACTAGCCATGAACTATTTGCAATATAATTACAAAAATAATGTCATATGAATAGTTTGGTTATTTTAACAAAAAAAAAAGTAGTATTAATATGTTTAATCACAAATATAAGATATTTAATGCAGACAGTTTCAAAAATCAGTGCACATCAAAGGACTTCTCTTCAAAGAATGAACGACAAAAGAAACAAGACTGCACGCTGTGGTGATGAAATGCAACAAAATAATGAAGCAAGTGACAAAATTGAGAAACATTATAATTGAAACTCGGAGAAAGATTAAAGCTGTGAAAGCTGAGGTGTTGCTGTACCATAAATATGATTGACCTTAGTGCTTGCTATATTTTGTTTAATAGAGTAGTAGATCCAGCTGAAAGGTATTTTCTCAATTTCATCCAAAGTGTTCTAATCTTATGTTTACTCATTAAGAAATGGTGTTTTGTTACCTTTGAAATATCAGTTTAAAAAATACATTCAAATATAAATTAGTCGTGAAACAAGTAGATGCATTACGAGGGTTATAAGCTAGGAAATATTACTTGGCATCTTCAAAATATATTTGAATTAAATTAATTCTTAGGTTGCTGTTAAAAATAATAAATACTAACTAAATGAAACATGTTTTGTATAATCCATTCATTATTATATTCATATATTCATTTAAGGTGGGATGGAAGGGGACGCGAGAAAAAGCCAGGGTTTTTGCAGTTTTTATGCCAAAACATTTTTTTGGCTGAAATAAATAAAATATTGCTCCAGTACAAACATATAATTTAATTTTCTTCACATGGTGACCTCAAAATTTCTTGAATATCTGTCGAGGGTGTCCTGGAATTTAATGACAACTTTTTCTCTTCTTATAAAAAGTTTCCCATTTAATGCCGCTATTCTCATGATGAGCATTCAACCATTGTTGATATCGACATGTGAAGATAATTCAACTCTATTTGTACTGGAGCAATATTTTATTTATTTTAGCCAAAAAAATGTTTTGCCATAAAAACTGAGAATACACTTCTCACGCTCCCTTTCATTCCACCTTAGTGAACAATTAATGTGTTGTTTGAGTCTGGTTTTTAAGTTTGTCTAACATGTATGTATGTAGGGTTAAACCACCAATAAGTAAAGCCTTATTAAAAATGTAATCAAAATGTATATATATTTTTAAAATCTTGAATTCAATTTTTTATAAACTCAAATATTCTATTATGATTCTCAAGTCCCATTCTTACCTAAAATCCAAATAGAAAAAACATTATGTCCTTAATTTCGACTCTGGTAGGAGATTAAAAAACAAAAGTTTGTTATTTTAATATCAGCTTGATATATCCTTTTTTATATATAGTAAAAAAGAATCCTTTTTGGTCCCAAAGTACCTAATTTTAACACTTGCAGTGAGCCGTGTGATATTTTCTTAAATGTTAACTCTTTTTTGGTCTTTTTTTTTTGTATCCTCTTTTCAGTATTGATTTAATTCAGCTGTTCATTTTACATTTGTTTCTCTGTTTATATATAGCTAGCTACTTGATAGTTCTAAAATGTTAGTTTTTTAAATAATATAAATCAAATATCTTTTAATTTTAAGAAATATCCTTGGTCAAAAATGTGTATTGGTAAATATAAACTTCAAGTAGCATTCTATATAAGATAATAATAGTGCCAATTTTGAATTACTTATTGTTGGTCTTTTTCCATAATGTCATATTGATTAAGACTAAATATAATCAATAAAAATATTTTCTTACATATGTCTGAAAATTGATTTGACATGCGTCAAGTGTAATAATGTACACTAGATTTACAGAAAACACATTTTTTCCTAAATCTTAGTCTTTTGGCTGCCAAAGCCTTAGTAAAACTATAGTACACAAAAGTTTCTTATAGAAATTAGCATGTAGATTTCATCATTTATTCAAACACACACCAATAAAAGTCTCATTTAAACCAGGAGTCTGCGAGTTTGTTTTTTTCATTTGATTTGAACTTGAGCCAAGTATTTCAAAAAGCTCCCGAGTTAAAGTATATTCATAATTTTAAAATGTTAAGAGTAATACATATTTGTTTATTTTAAAAGTAAAATAGTATATTTAAAATGTCACCAGTCAAAGCAAACATAAAATGTAAATACCACATCTTTAAACTGCTAGATTTTAAAATTATATGAAAACAACACACGTTTTTATAGTAAAAATGACACAATAAACAATAAATACTTTGGTAAAAAAGTTTTGAAACTGGAAGTAATGGTTTTTAAATTTGAAATAACTCTTTATAAAAGATGATTTAAAAATAAGAACAACACTCAAATAAAGTTAGAGGCATAACACTGATCTGCCAATTTGCGAAAATGTACAAAAAGATTCGGAAAGGAGAGTGAAGAAAAAAGGGAAGATGGAGAGAGGATCAACATGGGTTCAGACAGCTGATGGAAAAGAGATATGGGTTTAGACAGCTGATGGAAAAGAGATATGGGTTTAGACAGCTGATGGAAAAGAGATATGGGTTTAGACAGCTGATGGAAAAGAGATATGGGTTTAGACAGCTGATGGAAAAGAGATATGGGTTTAGACAGCTGATGGAAAAGAGATATGAGTATAGAAAGGATTTGGTAATGGTATTCATGGATGTAGAAAAAGCATAATATGATGATGATAGTGTGGTTAGGAAGAAAGTCAGGAAAGCAATGGAGGAGGAGGCTGGAGTAGAAAGAGGAGTGACTAGGGGAGTAAGGAATATATATGATAATAATGTGCGTTGTGTAAAGACGGAGCTAGGGTAGACAAAGTGGCTCCAATTTAAAAATGGATTCAAGCAGGGAAGTGCTCTCTCACCTTTACTATTAATATTGGTGACGGAAATGATCATGAATAAAGTGTTAAGGAAACTGATTGAGGAGAAAATTAAAGGAATGATACTTGCAGACTTGATGGTATGGAGGAAAAAGGAAGAAGATGTATAGGAACAGCTGCAAACATTTTCCAAAAGCCACTAATGTCAACCTATTTGGTACCAAACATGCACACGGCACTCGATGAAAAGTTCCCTATTATGACCCTAATCTAAACTAAACTAACCTTACAACAATGTAAAATATCACACAAAAAATAAAACACTCACAACAATATGCTAGCCATGGACATCATATTTACATTATGTACAACAAGGTATATATACAGACAGCTAAGCATGTAGCAAATACTACACCAAAGACTTTAAGAAAGAAAAAAATTGTGCACACAGCAATCAAGCAGAGAAGGGAATCGGTGCCATGCACCACTACCAACCACGCCAATCAAAACCAAACTAACTAGTGCAAAACACACCACAAAGGAGCGAGAGTGAGAAGCACAGGAAAGGGAAGCCCAGCAAGACTCCATCAATCTCTCCACATAAAAGGATGAAACGGGCATGCAAAAAGAAAGAGAGCGACACTCAGCCCAGAGAGAACCCAGGAAGTCTTAACAGCCAAACAAGCGCCACCAGCAAGATACGCATGACACCTCCCACTACTTCCAACGCTACCGGAAAAAAAAAAAAAAAACACAA
>CABFWO010002694.1:61104-111555 GCA_902155825.1 Timema genevievae
CACACAAAGCACCCCAGACAACAAACTCGACGCAACACAACCCACACAGAGCCTTGCTAACTTGCATCCTCTTCAGCGGGGCAGAACTTAAGTTGGCTTATATGCACGTGACGGTTGGACAATCGCCCTCCGCCGCTTTGCTCAGACTATGCAGCTCAAATACCACCCATTCGCTTACCTTGAAGGGGATAGGATGGTGCATCATATTATAACACCTGCTTACATCATCGCACGCTTTATTCAACTCTACCACTGCTCTTTCCCAGCTACGGGATATCTCCTACTTGGATTTTTCTCACAAGAATCCAGGAAGAACGCCCCATTTCAAATTAATGGGCAATAGTTGCTCGTATCCTAGCAACAATTCCGCGGGCGTTTTATGATTCCCTGAATGAACAGAGCCATTGAAGGCCAACTGCCACCACACTAAATTAGAATCCCATCCGGTGCACCGTAGTGTGATAGGTAATGAGCGTTGACTTTAGATTTATATGAAATCTCTCTGCATGGGATAGGCACAGGTAGTAAGTACTAGTGGTGTAGTGACGAATGCCACGGCTGAAAAACATATATTTGAAGATTTGTGACGTGAACTGGCTTCCATTATCGAACACCAGGTTACAGTGGAAAACACCATTTTTGAACAAAAAATTTCCTAATTTTGGCAATGATTTTGGCCACCCCTAGATGTCCGCCTACTGGGGACTCATGAAAATACTCAAAGATCATGCTCACCAGTTTCTTTAGCACTCATACCTCCCAATCTGAGTGTTCGTGCTCTTCACAAGCAAAATGTACACTTTTAAATTGTACCTGTCTCTGTGAACCACCCTTTTAAGGTCATTGATAATACCTGGCAGCTCCATATTCCAGTAAACACCTCGGAACCTGCGCCAGAACCCCCCCAAAGAGTTGTGCAGGCCCAAACCCCCCCTCCAGCGTGCTCTCGAATATGTGAGACGGTGAACCACCAGGAACATAATTGTGCAATCCATCTACCATTTTTCCCCGGTTGTTGTGGATGCCTAAATAACTACTACAATGCCTGATTGTCAGTTTGTAACTGAAACTTGGAGTGCTCCAAATATATTGGTGAATATTGTTAGTTTCAAATATCACTTCCAGGGCCTCCAACTCATAAGTTAATTAGTTACGTTCATGAGTGTGAAGTGTGCGGCTTGCATACGCCACAGGATGCAACACCCCTTATGCTACTGACTCAACACTGCGCCTAAACCAGAAGTAGAAGCGTCAGTACGTAAGATAAATTCCCTATAGAAATTCGCCATTTTGAGAACAGGTGGGCTCGTCAAACTTTCTTTCAAGGAATCGAAAGTGCGCCCCGCTTCGGGACTCCACACAAACGGGACTTTTTCCTTGTAAGGTCGTACAAGGGAGCTGCCACTGAAGCCAAATCAGGTATGAACCTCCCCAAAAAACTTACCATGTCTAAAAACCTAGAGACTTGTTTGGCATTAGTCGGGACGAGGAATTCTCTCACTGCTTGGGTTTTTTCCTGATTGACTCGCACTTCTCCTCGTGAAACCATGGGACCCAGATAATTGATCTGATGCAAAGCCAGCTCCAACTTAGTAGGGTTGACAGTAAAATTGGCTGCTCTGTCTATTCAAAACCTCTCTCAAGTGGGTCTCATGCTCCACCACGCTATTGGAATAAACCACCAGATCGTCTAAATAAAAGAAGACATATTTATATTGTATGTCAGCAAAAATCAGGGCCAACAACCTACTCAGGATTTGGCTACTTGTAGGAAGACCGAAACGAAGGTAATTAAACTCACATGGGCCCATATTGAGTCACAAAAGCTGTGTAGGGCTTAGACTTTTCCAAAAGAGGAATTTGTTAGTAGGCCATATTTAAATCAATCAGAGTGTACACTTTGGCCTGGCCTAGGTATTGGAACGCCATTTCAATGGTTGGCAGAGGGGTGCACTCATATTTTATCTTCTGATTAAGCTTACGGTAGCCCACCACCAATCGCGGTTCCTTCCCCTCCCGGGACACAAGAAATGCCGGAGAAGCGTAGGGGCTACTCGAGCGTTGTACAATGCCTAGCCTCATCAACTTATCAATGTGATCTCTCAAAACATTCAGTTTGGGAGAGGCGCATAGTGATATGGCTTGGAGCGCACAGGTGCTATGTCTTCCAACACAATTTCATGAGTTATTACATTGGTCCTGCCAAGATCCTTAGTCAAAATGTCGGGATATTCCTCTAGAATACCCCAAAAATTACGACCCCCCTTGTCATTTAATTTTAAAGGAGTAAATTCCTCCCCAAAATTGCTCACTTTGACCTCTTTTCCTCCCTCATGCGGAAACCTCACACAATTCCTATGCATTATAATCTTCATTCTGGATCTCAAAATGAAACTTTTCCCTAAAATTACCTTAACGGTCAGCCGCAGGACCACCTAACCTGCCTGGTAACATTGGTGTTGAGAGTTCGGCACAGGGAAACTTCTTGACGGGTTGCTTCATTTCAGAGGAAGTAACTGTTCAATTCAACGCGATGAGATCCCCTTGCCACACAGTTGCAGGAGACAGCTCGTTGAAGACTTGGAGCCACGCGCCTCGTCGTCCTGGCAACCATCATTGGTGGTATAGTCCTGACAGTTGTTTTCTTGCGCTGTGGCGAGAGCATGGTCAGGAACATCGGAAAATGAGTTATCATGAAAGCAGATTGCATATTTTTGGTATGGAGCAGGTACAAAGAGATATCCCTGACGGAGGTAGGGCTATAGGTGTAAAAGTGTAATATAACTTCTAGCATACTAAGATGGATCCTTAGTATATGCTACAGTTTATTATCTCTTTTCTTCCGCTATGTTGTGTAACAAATGCATTTACTTCCCCATCAAGCCAAAATCATCTTGTTTAAATTGTAAATTATTATTTGACTTCATAATAGACAATTTTATTAAAAATATAATTTTATTTTGCTATAATTCTAATTAAATTGTTTGTAAAAATGAGAATTCTTTCTTTATAGATCTGGAAAAAACAGAATTTTGTCTTAACGCTTTTTCTGCGTTAATCGGATATATTTGATCTCAGCATTATAGCCATTGACAGTGGAAATTGACTTACCCCACAACGTGTAAACTTTATCTACCTTTGCTGCAACAGTCGGAAATGGCCACAAGAGTATTAGAACACTGAATTTTTCATATTAGCATGCCCATGTGCCTCTAACATCTGGTGTTAGTCTTGAGAACTGTCAATTACCAGCTGATAAATCATAACAATAGTAGCGCTTGTTTACTTCCGCATTTCATTACTTGTAGCACACGTGCAATATTTATGTGGCAGAAAACATTGTTGAGGGATTTATTAGTGTATTATTTGCTATATTTACCCAGTTATTCTACTGTGTTAGTAACATTTAATTTATGATTGATGAATTTGTGCCATGTGAAGTGTAATAAATATAATATTTGGTTAGTATGGCAATTGAAAAATTCAATAATTCAATGAGTTTTAAAATTTATTTTATTTCTTCGAATTGCTATTTTATTTTTGTTCTGTTCCTCTTTTGAAACCATGCCTAACACAAATATATATATGATCTTATAGACTACACTGAGGAAAGCACCAATGTAGCACAAAATTTTTATTAGTCCAATATTAGGCCTGTCAAATCTTCATTTAGCAATTGGTTTGACACTATTGTGGTTTGATAGTAAAATAAATACAAGTTCTGATGGCAGAATAACATTGCATTTGGGTAAAATGTGACATAAATAATATGTGACATATAAAATTTTATCAAAATAAAATATGTATTACTGTGCGATTTATAGACAATGTGGTGCTAAATTTCATATTTAAAATGCATTACTAGTTGAAAATAACATCATTTGATCATAATCATAATCTTCATGCAAATTTTCAGATTTTGAATTTTTAACTTATTTATGAAGGTAAGAAGTAAAAATTAAATACGCAGCCTAAGGGTTAATAAAATATTGGCACCTCTGGTAACATCTTTTAGTCTTGTTACGGGTAAATGAGTTTGCAGGTTCATGTATGATGTGAGTTTTGTAGGGAATACAGCTATAGCTGTATGGGTTTGGGTTGAGTCTTAGAAAGTATACTGCACAGATTGGCTGGTTGCTTGTATGTTTCTCTCAGAAGCTCCACAAAGACATTTTGTGTAATGACGGATGAATGAAGTATGAAGAAACATGTCTTCAAAAGATTGTTTAGTTTGCAAAGCCGATGAATCAAATAAGTTATCCATTATGGGCCACCATATATGTGATTTTGAAAACTTCCTTTACTAAATATAATACACTATGTATAAAGAGCAATGCGTTGGTTTCAAAATAGAAACATTTAGGAAAAGAATGAATAACCACCAACATTACATAAAGAAAAACAAAGATACACAAGTATCGCCACATTATGAAATACATAACTTAGACTTAGCACACAATTTTTCATGCCGATAGCTTTTTTTATCTCAAACTCCATAAATACCACAGCAAATACTTTTTTTTCAATAATTTAAATTTGACAAAAAGTCTCTTTATATTTAGGTAAAGTGTATTAGAAAGGTATTATAATTGTCTATTACAGATGGTGTCAATAGCTCGATTTGATTTAAAATTGGACATCCCCTCCACCCCCCAACCACCGCCTTTTTCCCTGTATCCAGATAAGAGTCATTATTATCCTAAATGTTTCCACACATTAAGAATGTGTAAGAGTTTAAAATTACATATTGTTAGAAGCACAGTTTAAAAAAAAACTGTCCAGTTTTAGCCAAATTAAAACTTTCTAAACAAAATTATATCATCATCATCATCAACTGTTTCCAGCCTGTGGCTGGGTCAGTTTAGTAAAATGCATCTATTTTCTTCTATTATCCTTCCACCATTCTTCCTCCTTCATTCTTCTATTCTTGCACGCACTGTTATCCGCTCCTCCCATATATTTCTTGTGCTCTTTTTCCTACAAACATCTCCATCATTCTCTTTTTTGTTCTCTTCTTTTCCATTCTCATTACATAACCATACTATCTCAGCCTCACTTCCTCTACTATCTCATGTACTCCCACTATTTCCCGGATAACTTAATTCCTAATCCTCGTTCTCCTCGTTACAGCTAAAATGCTCATACTTAAATTGATTGTCTTTTATTAATATAAAATGGCCTAACATCTTTTCACCACTAGATAATTTCTCTAAAAATAATTCAATAAAGGATTCATTCGAGAGAAAAAAAAACCCCGTCAATTAAACTGTATCTTTTGAAACTTGAATTTAACTAAATTTAAGTTTTGTCTCTACTATTAAATCGATAAATATAAATTCGATTTTGGTTTGGTTTAGATTTTATTATTGTCATAAATATTATATTAGACCTACTTGTCAATAACAGAGTAAAAAATGTAATGTCTTCTTTAGTTTCAATCATATAGACCAGTGGTTCCCAAACTTTTTTGCTCGCGGATTCCTTTTGGCTTTGTAAGATATCCACGGATCCTCACACACTTGCTTGCATTAAATACAGTGTGTCTGGATGATTGCTACCCAAAATTTAGAAAGTATATTTAAATATGTTATTTTTCCAGAGTGACACAAAAATTATACATGCAATAGTATACTAAGTAAACATTCAATCTTACTTTATAGGATACTAGTGCGAAGAATGGTGTTGTTTCTTTGTCTCACAGATTCCTTTAAAGTTGGGAGAGATTGTAGATGGCTGAATTCTCATGTCAGGTGCAATATCCATTCTGTAACGATATTTAGATTGTGTTGATGCATATCTTCAAAATCCAGTTTCGCACAGATAAGTTGTTGGAAACGAAAGAAGTTTAAGTACTGCACATTTAGACACTTGTGGATATTATTGAAGAAGACTGCACCAGAAAATAACTAGAGGAACTTCACTGAATTTCTGTTTAAAACCAGTATCAGATGTAATATCTATCAAACACTCGTAATATTGCACAGGCATTGCATCCGGTTTCTCTGAAGCACAATATGGATTTCATACCCAGTCATCGTCATCAATAGAAGATGGAAAGTATTTCTTAAACGGATGTTGCAAACCATTTAAATGTCGGATAATGTTTTTATGAATAGTTTTTCTAGGCTAGATTTTGTTTCTATCAAGAAGTCATTCAAAGCTTGAAAGCATTCATACTGTCTTTTTCCAACACATCGCTTCCAAAATTCAAGTTTACAATCAAATTACGCTATTTTGTCCCTTGTTGTAAATACCGACACTCTTTTTCCTTGACATGACATATTTAGTTTATTAATTCTTGTAAAAATGTCCGCTAAGTAAACAAATTTCTGAAGCCAAAAGGTATTCACCAAACAGGGAGAAAGCTCAAATAGGTGGTCTATAAAAAAAGAATAAATTTCAGAGCGAAGTTCAAAAACTCTAACAAGAACCTTTCCCCTAGACAGCCATCTTATTTCTATGTGAAGTAGCAGCGTTCTGTGTTCGTTGTGTGTTCGCTTCCCATTTCTTCGCAAAGTAATTTAGACATTCTGGCATTAAGTGGCCTTGATTTATAGTGGTGCACTATATTTACAGCATCATTCAAAACAGCTGTTGTGTCTCGTTCCATGGGTTTGTCGACAAGCACTTGTCGATGGAGCACACAGTGACTTTTCGAACAAGACGACGCCAACTCTTTGATACATGCCACGACCCCTGCCGTTTTACTAGTCATTGCTCTGGTTCCATCAGTGCACACATCAACACAATTTTCCCAACTTATATCGTGTTCTCTCATGTAACTATTCATTACTTTAAAGATTTCTTCTCCAGTTGTACGACTTTAAAGAGATTTACAGATAAACAAATCCTCCTCGATTTTGTTCTGAAACAAGTAACGCACAAATACAAGTAATACTGCTAGCCCTGACACGTCTGTTGATTTGTAAAGATACATCGAAAAAGCATAACTACATTTAAGTCGCAACACCAATTCTTTTTATATATCTGTTGAGAGATCTTGTATGCAACATTTAATAGTATTGTTAGATAACTGAATTGTTTCAAATTTCTTTTTTGATTGCTCATAAAGCACACAAGCTACCATTTCAATCGCACAAGGCTTAATTAGAGCTACAGCGAATGTTTGGGTTCTCCTGCAAGCGTAATACGGTAACACACTCTGTAGGAGGCCTTGGTAGCACTTTCGCTGTCAGTTTTTGAACTTCTCACCATAAGAATCTGACATTTTGTTAATGGCCCAAGCTTACGCTTGAAAAAAAACCTAACATCTTTGTCCCTATATTCAGGGTGATTAGTATCACGATGTCTACAAAGTTTGGCAGGTAACATAAAACTGTTTGATAACACTTTGTTGCACAAGACGCGTAGTGCATTAGGAGCAATTTTATCACCTGTATATGTAAAACCCAGAGACAAATAGGAATCATTGTATTTCTGTTTTTTACTACTTTCAACACTTCTAGAGCTGTCATTTCTAGATGGAGACATAAAACGTTGAGATTCACTTACATCGTCTGTTACACTGGTACTTGCTGGAGTTGTACTTGAATTTTTACTTAAATTACTTCTTTTTAGCCACTTATCCATGATATATATTAAAAATAACATATGAGGAGAGGAGCTTCCACTGACAGTTATTAAGAATTTTTATTCCCATTGTCATGAAAACCTACTAACAAATTGATTAACCCTAATTACTATATAAATAACATGAGCACACGGTACCTAACAAATGTGGCGAGGACAATGCTGAGCATGAGTGAGAAAGAGCATGTCACTAAACTGTGATCTATATTTATAGATGTTTGAAATCACACTAAAATTAGTGGAATAACTGCCAGTCCTGATAGCAGGTGTCCAGGAGAAGGTTACTAGTTCTGAGAAATATACAGCTATGAGGGAGGGAAATAACAATTGCACTTCAACTATGATTCAGAAACATAACATATAAACTGAGGTGGCTCAATTGGACAGTAAAGATATATTCAACAGGGGCTCTCTTAAATAGACATTCTAAGTCATGTGATCTAAACGTAGGGTGGGTGTACCAGTTCTGGCCACTGCACCAGTTGTGGCCAATTCTAGTTTTAACTGGTTTTAAATCTCGCTTTATTTGGTTTTAGACCAATCATTTGTAATCTATAAATTAGCCTATACTAAGAAGATGAACTGGAACATTTCATTGGTCAACATTAAGATGATGTGTCAGAGTTAAAAAATGATTGACTAAAGAGTGGTCTGATTTTTACATTTCCTTAACATTTTGGTTAAGAACACTAAAAGTTTTAACCCACTGAAATTATACATTTGTTGCAAGATTTTGAGCAGCCAAGCAACTTTCTATCTTAAGGTAAGTTATATTTTCATATTATAACAGTAGTTTATAGATATTTGTTAGTTTAGAGTCTATAAATTAAATGGTCTTAACTAGAACTGTAAAAATGCCCATTCACCAGTTGTGGCCATGGTCTGGTATGAAGATGTTTTTAACTATACTTTATATGCATAGTACCTATATTTTTCTTTTCAATCTATTGACATTGTAAAGAATTATTAGACCAATTTTGAGTCCTTATGATATGTTGTTTAAATAGGCCTACATTTTTATCAGATGACCTACCATTGACCTTACTAATTTCAAACTTGCAACACTTTGGTGTTCTACAAACTATTTTGTAATTAAATTTTAACTTTGAAACAGCTTTAGAACTTCAAGCAGGCCCTACACCTACAAATTCAAGCATAGTTTGATCACTATGTTTAACTAGGGCCTAAGCCTATATGTAGAAACAAGTTCATAAAGCTTGGTTCCAAGTTAATCATAGGTTAGGCCTATTATGAAACCAACTAGACCTAGCCTGTTTAAAGTTCAATCTTTAACTGTGCTAGTATAATTATGAATTAAATACAAGTTGAGAACATTATTGTAGTCCAACAATAAAATAACTATTTTCATATTGTTTCAGATCATGGCCCCACAGAAAATTTCAGACCAACATGAGCCTTAAAAAAATGAATTTTTGGCCTTTTCCTCAACTAAAGTTTGGGGTGTATTAAATGCAGTTAACAATTTGAACATGTCTGTCTTGGAAGCAAGCAATGTTTTTAAGATACCCAGCACCACCTTAAGAAGAAAGTCGACTGGTGAATCTACTGATCTCGTAGGAAAAATGGACCCTGCCTCAGAACTCAGAACAGAGGTGGTAGGACAGATGAGGGACTGCATTTTGCAAAATGCTAGGTTTGGGTTTCCCCTGAATAAAAACACACGACTTGATTAAAAATAATGTAAAATGGCCAGAAGATCATGAATAACCTAAATCATTGAAATTTGAGCATAAACGGGAATATGTACCTGAAGATTTATCACATCTGACAGTTGGGTACACTACTATTATGTAAATGAAAATGAGAAGAAGACAAAAGAAAAGAAAAAGAGAGAAAAAAATATGACAGCTAAAACCGCTTCAATTATAAAGGAGAAAATTAAACCTAAAATGTTTGTATGTGACGACGAAATCTCAAATTCTTCTCTTAATCTCATAGAGGAATTCGATGTTGAAGATGATCCTGGGTTAGGGATTGATGTTAATAACTATGTAATTGTGTATTAAGAATCAGAAAATTATCCAGGTGCTGTTTTGGATGTTGATGGGCCTAATTATTTATACCAAATCAAAACAATGCAAATGAGTGGCCCTAACTTTTGGAAATGTCCAGACAAGGTAGATGTATTATGGTGCCAAGAAAGTGATGTTATTAAGTCATTAAGCCACCAAATGTGACTAATTCTCATGGAATGTGTAAAGTGCCTGAAATATTGCATGACTGCAAAAAAACCTGTTTAGTTTTTAACAAAAAACTACAATAAGTACCGTAAACTTAGTTTTAATGATTTTATTATCTAATGTTCCCTATGAAATTTCAAATATTTTAATGGCTAAGCCTTAACATAGGTATTGTTTGCAAATTATTAAGCACTTTTTTTTGTGTGTTATTTGTTTATTCTTTAAATATGTTTTAAGTCTTGAAACCTGTGATATAGACTGTGGTGGCCACAACTGGTAAAATGCTCACACAAATATAAATAAAAATTGTGTTCAATTTTGTTGGCTTTTACTTGAAATCTATGTCTAAAATATTTTTATTGTGTTAAAAAAAATAGATTAAGCAAATGCATTATAAATCTCTCCCTCAAATTAAACTTTAATGAAAGAGACCACTAATGACTAGTGTACTTCATACACTTTTTTACATATATAGGTCAGCTTGAATTAAGCACAGTGAATACCTATCAGCAAGTGTTGTGCGCTGGCTGGTAAATATGGCCTTGATGCAAACACCATTTGAAAAATAAATTAGTGTATTCAACTTATAAACAATTGTAATTAGTGAAATATCTTGATTTTAATTTGTACTACAAATTGTTAGAAGAGGTTTAGAGAATGATATGTCTATATGATTACAACCCCATAGCTACATAAGTCATTTTGCATTCTTGCATGAAATGAACTAACATGGATGAATGTGTAACTTGGACTGTTACAGCTTATCTTGAGGAGCTTTCTAGTGAAACCTATGAAAGAATTACTCAAACAGTAAGTATCATAATTTCTGTGTTTATTCACAATTCTTTAACTTCCACTGGGCTATAACCCCCCATGCAGGTCCCTACACTAGGTGTCTTGGGGTAGTATCAGGTAGTAGTCCAGTGGCTAAATATAAAATTTTACAACAATTGTACACATTGAGCTAAAGGCAATTTGACTTTTTCCCCATGTTTGAGGCACCTTGTAGAGTATTTTAATGGGTGAAGGCATCACCAAAAGTGTCTGAATATTTTTGTACATTCACTCAAAGTTTCAAGAAGAGCCTAAGTGAAAAAATGTACCTTATCGGCTTATCCGTTGTGCTACATTGGTCGTTATGGTCTGGTTTCCAAGGTTTTTTTGGGCCAATAAACTCAATTTTTGTATTATCTAAGGTCCAGGACTTAATTAGGCTTGAAAGAAAACTTTAACTTTGGCATTGTAGTGGCTAATTCGGGTTCATTAAACCTTTTCTTCACAATCTTTTGTGGTCCTGTCCACACATCACACATAGTGGAGTGAAAAATGACCAGCAGGCATTAAATAATATCACTAAGTTGACTTTTTCTTAATCACATTTATGAAACCACCTGAGTACAGCCGTCTAGCATAAGCAACGAAACGCATGTGCAAGCAGATATGGGCCTGTGAGGGGTGTCACCCTGCATTGTTTGGTATTGGGGACAATCCCTTTTTCCAGTATATTTATTTAAGATCATGACCTACAATACAGCAAACTCTTACTCTTCTGAAATCACCTGGGGAAAAAAAGAAATCTTCCACAAAGTTTTGTCTTTGTTCCTTCCGTATATGGTATTATAAAATGTCCACTAGTTTCTGAAGTACCTAATCTGGTGAGCTCTCACTGAAGTTCAAGCATCTCTTCGGAATAAACGGTGTGGGGTTAGCATGTAGCGACGTGCACTGAAGTAGATTGTCCTGAAAATAGCGACAATGTCAATCCACACAGAGGTCTAGGAGTATCTTGGGCATCATATCACAACCTAAAGCAATAAGATGCAGGCTCATTTGTAATGAAGTCATGTGTGATACACCATAAACCTGAACCAGTAATTTAAATCCTGGACAAGTACCTGTAATAGAATGTGATCAGGCTTTGCTGGCTAAACAAATCTGAAAGTGCAGACACTATCAATGATGATGTTGAGCTGCCATACCATGATTTACTTGATTTTTAATACATGTAACTGGATACCAGTGGATAAGGCCTACAGGAAAAAACACTTTAAAAAAATGCAATAACAGCTCTATCTCATGGGTGGTGTGGAAATAAGTTTCAAATACAAAGTGCAGAGTAATTATAGTAAACCTTTAAAAATGTAATGACAAATTTAAAAAATAAACATAAAAGGGCGTATTCGGTGGTCAATTTACAGCTCAACAATTTACGTCCTAATAATTTTTCGTGTAAAATGAGTAGTTTCCGAGTAAATCATACATAGAAATTGCGATAAGTACGTATTTAACAGTGCGCTCTTACTTACCCTTGTCTTAGAGTCATATTTTCGCGAGTAATATTCATTGTACGCAAAACATGAATAGAACATTTCTTGTTGTAAATTTTATTTCAAACATGTTTTTATACCAGCATATTTGTCTAAAATTAAACGGTTCAACAAATAAATGAGTTTTATTGTATTTGGGGGTGGTTTTTCCAATTTTAAAGGGGTGAGAGGACTTTCTTTTATTTAATTTCTAACGCCTTCAATAATGTTCCTGCCAAGTTTCAAAACGTTATGCATTTTTCAGTTAATATGGCAATTTATTGTCTAATTTCCCCAGACTATTAGTACTTCCTAGAAGTGAAAACTGATAATCTGGTGGTTGGTTGAACAACTTATATTAGCGGGGAAAGGGAGATGGAGGGTGGATATATGCAAACTTTAAATTATTTCACTCAAGTTTAAATTATGAAGTAACTCAGTGAATATATGTTCCTTGTGTACAGTGTGGAGGTGATTATTTTTGTTTGCTAGGAAGTAGTTTAAACAATATTATTGATGGGGTGCGTTAAAGAAAACCCAATTTGGAAGTTTTTTGACTGTGAGATTGACAGTGACAGATCAAGATGCAAATTAGAATGATACACTATTGTTATTAAGGTATGTAATAATGTTTTTTAAATCTAGCAATACTTTTGATCCAGAGTGTTATTTCCAAAATGGTTTTCTGCTTTCCTTCCATGCAAATGTGGATACACTTCCTCTAAATAAAAAAATATAACCTTCCTCATTCATTAAAAAACCACTATCAAAATCAGTACATTAACGTAGCCCAAACGGATAGAAAGCTGTTGTGCTAATTTTTTTAAAATTAAAGAACCAGAACCTTTATTGTACTCTAACCGGAACCACAACAGGAACCTTTAAAATGTGTTTAGATAACAGGAACCAGAACCGATAAAAATGTCGGTTCTACTCCCTGGTTGACACTGATGTTATCATCCTGGTCATCCACTTCCTTACCACATTCCCTGTGAGAGAATGTGGGTCACATTTGGTGTCGGAAGTACTTTGCGTTGCCTTGAGACTAATGCCTCTACCCAACAACTCGGTCCTGAGAAATGTGCTGGTCTTCTAGCATATCACACTCTTACAATGTCCAGCTTCAAGGGAAAGAGTAAACACCGTGGTTGGATGGCCTGGAGCCACCTTCCATTTCTGAGTATGGGACTGGCCTTTCTGTCTTGAACTCGTACACTGCAGCAATCAACAGAAAACAGAAGCAATGCTAAGCATTGATAAAGTAATTGTAGTGCTCTATGACCAATACAGCGAGGAGAACAATAAATGGAGTTAGGCAACACCTAGTCACACACACAAAACAAACACCCACTCAAGATGCTCTACACCTTTACTTCCTGCTAGCAGCTTATCAGACGACATGTTTGGAGGCAAAGCCTTGTGAAATACCCTACATTGCTTGGTATCGCTGACTACAGGTAGATAAAGCCAATCCCAGCCTCTAATAGTTAGAGTGTACATATTATACATATATTTACAATTACTTTAAAGCTTATAGAAAGACTTTTATATTGATTTTATATTCAACCCTCAGGTCAAATTGACTTATTTGTCAGGGGGCGGATATATCTAGCAGGACTCTTATTACATGAATTTGTAAGGTGTCCTGTACAAAGCACTATGGATGTTTCAAGGCCAGTCTCTCTTGTACTATCCTTTTAAAGTGTGGTGGTTTCCAAGATAGTGATCTAGTGACTGTAAGCTTTGCAATATTTACAATTATTTTAACATGCTTTTTATTACACTGGCAAAGCATGCCTTCAAGATAATTGAACAAGATTCTAATTTCACATGTTCAATAACCTCCGCCATCAACCACTTGGGAGAGGTCACCCGTCATTTTAGATTTTTATTTACTACCAATTACCAACATGTAAATTTATTTAAAGCAAATTTTGGAGTTTAAAATACATCAGTCATAAGTCAACTTTACTATTTTAGTTATTTTTACTTGTTACAGAGTTAGAAATTTAGTTGTAAAATATCTGCTGTAACATGTTCCTTGAGCCTGAGTGAGCCGTTGCAATGCCCAAGTTGGGTTTCCGATCAAGCCTAATGAAGTCCTGAAGTTTCGATAGTATGAAAATTAAGTTTATTGACCCAATAAACCTGTAGAACAACACCAGAACGACCATTATAGCACAAGAGATACGCTGATAATGCACATTTTTCACTTAGGCCTGTTATACCCCACCCACTGAGAACATGTCCGTGCCAACAACCCCTCCACCACAGTCTGATGGGCGGTCGAGGGGAGTAAAAGCGGCTGGCTCCCAACTCGGAGCAACAGTACCGGTAGCAAGGCCGGTTCAACACGACCCCTGTTCACTTGTAGTGGCCTCGCCCACACTAAGACAATAGTAAACTGTTATCCAAGTATACCACCGAGTATGAGTAATCAATTTCGTGTTTTCCCGAGGTTTCTTTCTCCACCTTCTCCCTGCCTCACCGCGCCGCTTGAGTGCCGAGGTCTCTTTCCCCACCTTCTCCCTACCTCACCGCGCCGTTTGAGTGCCGAGGTCTCTTTCCCCACCTCCCTACCTCACCGCGCCGCTTGAGTGCCGAGGTCTCTTACCCCACCTCCCTACCTCACCGCGCCGCTTGAGTGCCGAGGTCTCTTACCCCACCTCCCTACCTCACCGCGCCGCTTGAGTGCCGAGGTCTCTTACCCCACCTCCCTACCTCACCGCGCCGCTTGAGTGCCGAGGTCTCTTACCCCACCTCCCTACCTCACCGCGCCGCTTGAGTGCCGAGGTCTCTTACCCCACCTCCCTACCTCACCGCGCCGCTTGAGTGCCGAGGTCTCTTACCCCACCTCCCTACCTCACCGCGCCGCTTGAGTGCCGAGGTCTCTTACCCCACCTCCCTACCTCACCGCGCCGCTTGAGTGCCGAGGTCTCTTACCCCACCTCCCTACCTCACCGCGCCGCTTGAGTGCCGAGGTCTCTTACCCCACCTCCCTACCTCACCGCGCCGCTTGAGTGCCGAGGTCTCTTACCCCACCTCCCTACCTCACCGCGCCGCTTGAGTGCCGAGGTCTCTTACCCCACCTCCCTACCTCACCGCGCCGCTTGAGTGCCGAGGTCTCTTACCCCACCTCCCTACCTCACCGCGCCGCTTGAGTGCCGAGGTCTCTTNGTGCTCCCCCAACCCCAATCTCCCCACTCAGTCCCACCGGGTACCATCTGAGACCCCTCGCCACACCACCCCGACCCTACTCCTTCTCCCCTACCTCCACCCCCTTTGCCAGCCATCGAGACCCCCGAGTGGGCCAGTTATCCCACGTCCACCTGGCGCCCCACGGCAAGGTCCAAAAGGTCGTGAAAAAGCTAGTGACGACCTTCGACTCCGTCCCAGTGCCCAGAATAGCTACCCTATCTCCAGACGAAAGGTAAACAACGGGCCGACCCGATCGGCGACCGACAGGCCCTTCCTGAAACTTTGTGCTAGTGTACAAAATATTCAAACATGTTTGGTGATGCTTCCATCTCTTAAAATACTCTACAAGGTGCCCTCAAATCAACACCACCTAAAGAGAAGGCCTGCTCGCACTGCTGTGACATCACAAGTCTGCAGCCATCTAGGTTCCTTGTGCTTCAACGACGAAACATTGGTTTCGTCAATCAAATGTTAGTTTCTGTGTTTATTGTTGGGGACATTTTATGTTAAATATTACCTGTTTAAGTATAATAAATTATTTATTTAGTTAACAACTAAGCTGAACATAAATTATATGAAAACATACATTTCCTGGGCAAACATATTTACATGACACTATATTGTTTGTATAGCTTATTCATTACTATTTTTAATTAATTATATTTCTAAGAAATTACCTGAGGAACAAATATTAATTTGATGAGCTTTATAACCAAAGTAATTATCAAATATGAAATATATTACTTGAAGACTGGATATTACTATGGAGGAAAGCATACAGGCATTTAAGATATTCACATTAAATTAATTAGGCCGTAAATTATGATATTTGAATTCATAAATTAGTAAATCTATTCACAAGGTAATAGTTGCAGGCATAATTTGATTACAAAACATAAAGTTATTTTCAATTATTTTAATATTTATCAATATTGGTAAGTTTACTTTGTACGCATCTATTTTTAACATTTTTAATTCTTTTATTGAACCGATCTTGCTAAAATTATTATTATTATTTTACAAATAAGTATTACATCATATTAGCTTGATATACTTTACAATACAAAGTTCATAGATATTATGTAGGACTTACCTGTACTCAAAAGTTTACAATCACATATTATAAGCTGGGCACATTCTTTGCATGTGCTGTGATAATCATATATTCAACTTAATATTAAAAATATAATTTAGTAAACATATAATGTTAAACAGGGGTTTGTTTGGAATGTAATCACGTTAATTAGAAATTAAATAAGTACTGGTATACTTTGATATTTTTTAATAGTAAATTTTATAAATACAACAAAGATTCCAAATCTAATAATATTTGTTAAAATCATTCCGAGGCAAAATTCCTTCGCTTTTGATTATTTCCACATCCATATTAAAGTTATTATGAAAATTTATTTTCTATTTTGTTTCAAAATAAAACCTTAAAAAAACATTTATTTGTATTTATTCTTATGACTTATTAAAATCATTTCTTAAAGATTTGAATGAAGAATTTAATTACAGGCATGATTTGAAACTAAACATGTATTTTATCATAAAATATTATATTTGGGGTAAGCTATTTAGAAAAACTAGCTATCAAATTAAAAAAAATTCAAATGAATCGTTATTGTGTTGTGGTTATAAGTATGTATTTAGACACAACCTTGAATTTGATTATACAATACATCTCACTATCCATCCACGGCTATTCGCATTTTATTTACACTTTTATCCGCGTCGTTAGACATGCAGTCTAAATGTCAAGCTCATTTAGACTGGTTTGCCAATGTCAGGGAGGTTGGGATTCGTATCTCAGTTGGGTGTACTGAGAGTAGCTTTTCCTAAATGGTTTCCCACTCTCTCTCCACACACATTTGGGTACATTTAATCATAATTGTACTTTCCTCATCCTTATTATATTATCACAATGAAAATGCATGTAGGCCTAACGGGTATTGAGAGATAGTGGAAAAAGTGAATTTTTAAATAATGTAAAAATGTGCCCACATATACACTAAGGGAGAATGGGTAGCCACTCTCTCATACATCTGGTAGGGTTCAAACTTCGACCTTCTCGCCAATGGCCAACCAGACTAGACGAGTTTGAATTCTAGTCGGCGTGAGCACCAATGCAGGTATGATATTTTTAATAGGCCTACCATTAATTTAATTTAGCTTTAATTTGTCAGTTTGTAAACTATAGGGAGCACCGCATCATTCTATTAGTAGTATCTAATTTTATATTAAGAAGTTTAGAAGATTTACTTGAATATTACAATTTTGGAGTTCACAAAATGTTTAAAATCATATCAGTTTTGTGTAAAAAAAACTAAAACAAATCTTATCTTAGTATATTAATTCTTTACTTTATAAATTCAAAATGTTCCAAATTTATTAAGTTAGTAAAATGTAAACTTAGTAACTGTCAAGCCTTTATAATTTTTCTAAAATTATTAAATTAATATTTCAATACAATGGATTTATAATGTGTGTAAACATCAAGTCTATAAAAACTAACATTCACTAAATTAATATGTTCACATGGCCTACCCTTGAATGGTTAGTGGGCTGAAAATCTTTTCTTGGGATTGAATACAACCATTTCGTCTTAATATTGTCATTATTTGGAAAACCAAACACGTGAACCTTAGGTTTATTTTTATAGTGTCCCCGTCAATTCGGTACACAAGACCTACTAACTATATTTAAATATAAATAAATTCGGTATTAAACCACATAACCGAATAAGAATACACACACAAAGAAAACATTTTTAGAATGCATTTGAAAATGTATGTAACATTTCAAAACATATTACACTAGGTACACAATCCAGATAAACCACAATATAAAATGCACAACTCATTCGAATTTGATTAAAATAAATATTAATAAATCAATTTAAGCATTAAACACATTGTAATGCTTTTATAATATAACTACAACTAATATGAATATTACTAAAACATTGTAATGTGTTTGCAATGAACCGTAGTACCTGAATAATTAACGATTAAACTATAAAACCATGCTAGTTCGTATTTATCATGATCTACACACTATTAATTTAGCCGTTAATCTGACCGTTTGTTAGAGGAAAGAAAGGAATTATTGTCGAGACAGGTGGCTGTAAGTCCCTGACGCTACACTGTTCACAAACACTAGCGAGCAGGCCTTCTCTTTAGGTGGTGTTGCTCAATTGGAGGAGGGGGGGGGAATTCAAATTTCTTTTGGCTCAATGTGCATAATACTTTCACTTATCCTCTGTACTATAGTGGATTGTTTTGGCAACACAGTCCCATTCTTTGGACCCACTCATGAACCCCTTTTTTGCAGAGTGGCTTTTAACCAGTGACTATTAAGTGGGCCCTTCCACTCCTTCCCCTGGAGTCAGGATGGGACAGAGTTGCCACACACCGGGAATTTTGAGTGTCTGGAAAAAACTTGGAAAAATACATGGAATTTTACAAAATCTAGTAAAAATACTGAATTATTTATTCATTTGGGACATTTAACTGCAAGCTTAAAATAGTAGCTCCTTGGATGGATGAAAATATATATTGGAGAATTAAGCACCCTGATCCAAACATTTCTTATTACCCCTAAAACAAGGGTTGTAAAGCGACAGAAAAGGTATTTCCCCATCCATCTTAAATCATCCTGTTTTAAATATAAGTTACATGACTTCACATTTGTCAGCTTGATACAAATTAAATTTTACTTTGCTTTTGCTTTTCTTTAATCTCAGCTAGCCAGACAAAGAAAATTTAAAAAAAATCCTCTTCCCACTATTTTATTACTGCCAAATTCCCTATTTTTTCAAGTTTTTATTGAAGGAATTCCCTGTAAAAATGGGAATGTATTAGGGAATAAGGAAGGTTGAATTTAGAGCAAGCTTACCTGAATTTGTGTGAAAAACCATTTAGTAAAAACCACCCTAGTAAAACTGACCAGGATTGAACCCTGATTGCCCTGTCATTGGCAGTCTAGTTTATTGTGAGAGTGACGCCTTCAACCATCTGACCACCAAAACAGATTCCGAGACTAATTAACACAGCTATTGGCATGAGGTTGTGGACCTTCATAAGTTTTTATTTTCCTCTGTGAAGGCTTTGTTTAGCTTATCACTGAATATACTGAATATACTCTAATAGGGTAGGGAGGAGGAAGGAAGCATTTTAGAGGTAATCTACCCTCATTTGTGTAGAGGAGAACGAGAAATCATTTAGGAAAACGACCCTCATTAGACTCGATTGGGATTTGAACCCTAATTTCCCCATCATCAACAGGCTAGTGTAACACTAGAGGGACGCCTTAAACCAGGGATAAGCAACCAGTCAATTGTGATCGGCCAATTGATTGCACAGCAATTTTCAGTCAATCCCATAAGAAAACTAGAGTCAGTCGCAAGATGTATTTTAAAATAATTTTCTCCTTGTGATGTTGAATATAAATCTCAGGAATTTAATTCTTTCTTTAATAAACTCGATTCTGATACGTTGGTAATAAAAATAATCACAATACAAAATAATGTTGAACTGGAAACACTCTGTCTTTGGCAAATAGCGATTATTCAGAAGTATCCACGTTTCTTTTTTTCCCCACAATTTTATATTTAATATGCAACCTTATAATATTTATAAGAAAAGAAGGTAATTTAATCTAAACATTTTATTTATTTTATATTTTCTTTCTAGATTGGAGGGGAAATAAATATAAGAGAGATAGACAAAAAAAATTAAACTTAAAATATAGAAATAACGGCACCTTGGAAAAGTTGGTAAGTCGATTGGGGTCGAAAAAGGTTGCTGACCCTGCCTTAAGCCAGTGGGCCACTAAAGTGGGTCTGAATCCTTATTAAAATTTGGAAAAATAGAATATATGCTACAAAATAGGTGTTTGAGTACTTTTTTCTTTCTTGTAAATAGCTGGAAAGGTTTCATTGGTTAGTTTGGCCCTAAAAGGTGTGTGTGACTGGCGAAAGTATGACCAAAGAATCTTCCAAGACAGTCTACACACCTTTCTGTCCATCACCACGGATGTGTGGCCATTTCGAATATATAATCCTAGTGTGTTAATATAAGAGTTTGTTAAAGTCCTTCAAATATATTTTTTTCTAATAAATTAGAAATTATATAGAAACTGATTTAACTGTAATTTTGTAACGAGCATTTTATTAACATATTAAAGTTAATGCATCTATTTGGTTAAAATGAAGCTCTAAAATCGCTTATATTTTTCACTACTTGGGGCATGAATTACATCTTTGGTAGCTAAGTATTATAGTTCATTGCATAAAGAAGAAAGCTCAGGAATTAGGGCAGTATCTATAGTAGAGATTTTAATGTCAACCAATCACCTATTCGACCTGAACTGTTATTTCGTCTACCTGGAGATCAGTTGACTCTCGAAACTATAGACTATAAATACAACCCTTAATTCCCACTCCCAGCTAAACTTTTTAGTTAGTAAAATAATAGTATATGTCCGTTAGCTTAGTTTAATTATTTATAATTATTATTACCAGTCAATCAAGGTTTTACTCCTGGTAGATCAGTGTATTTAAATATTTGTGTGTTTCAGCTCTGCGGCTGGTAATTAGAGGTGTCTTTGTGGAGCTGTGGATAAACCTGTGGAACTTGTATGAACAGATATTTCACTGAATTGTATTTGTTATGAAGCTGCATAGTGGACATAGATATTTAATTATTATTTTTTACTTATTAAATCATAGCCCACAAGCTAGCATCCATCAGTTATTACATATAGGGTAGTACACATAACCTTCCCTAAAGGTCAGCTAATGCAATAATGAGTAGTTGAGTCTGGTGTGTGTTGTGTTGGAGGACTAACTATACAGCTGATATCCCCCTACCTCCATACTTTCATGTATAAACCATACTCTTTCCCCTTTTTAATCTAAAGAAATGAAGGGAGATAATCATAATTTATAAGGTATTTTGTGAACATTTTCAAATTATAAATTTCATATTTACCCTTTTGTGTTTGATTGTATACCAAATCAAATTAAAAGGATAGTTAAAAATAGTACCCACTATTCATTATTCACTTCCTTTTAAAATACAAAGTGTTTATTTATACTATTATTATATTAGTAAAAATAAAAGAGCAAATACTCTCAATTTTAAATATGTTATTTATTATCCAAGCATAATATGAATAACAAGAAATTTAATACACATATTGACCCGCTTCAGTGGTTGAATGGTATAAGGCAGCAGTTCCCAAAGTGTGCTCCGCAAAGCATCTCCAAGTGCTCCGTGAATAGATTGGAAGTAAAAATAAATAAAATGTGACAAGATAGTAAAACTGTGAATTTGTGCGTCCATGAACTGTGTATAGGTAAGTATTGGGTAGAAATTATTTACAGACTGCACTCGGCGAAACCAGAGAGAGAGAGACTAGAGGGTGTCAGTTCACCCCGTCTCTCTGAGAACTTCGCTGTACTTTCAGATATGATTGTTTGCTTCGACACCCTTCCAGAAGTTTCTGTGGAGTTTCTATTGCATATTAAAAACTCTTGTTTCTTCGCACCTTCAGTCAATATACAGTCGAGAGTCGAAACAATTCAAGTAGCAGTGCAATGTTATTTATTTGAATGTAGGAAAAGCCAACATGGTATCGGAGCAGTATGAGTGCTTGAATATTTGACATCAGATTCTGTGGTAAAAGAGAATTTCACAACTAAAAAGTCACTATCAGAATTTTGATGTCAGCTACAAGACGAATTTGAAGTTTTGTCAGCTAGAGCGAAAATAATCCTTCTTCCCTTTGCAATAACTTACTTATGTGGATCAGGATTCTCTGCCTATGTGGCTATTAAAACAAAAGATCCCGGCTCAATGCAGAGCCAGTTATTTGGTTGCAGCTGTCCCAAATTCAACCAGATATAGCCACACTATGCAGATCAAAACACAGCAGTCCCATCCCTATAATTGGAATTTAAAGTTCGCAGTCTATACTTTATCGGTCTTTTTTTATGCCAAGTGACTTTTTTTTTGCAGCCATGAAATTGGTTTTAACACTATCTGTGTGGGTAACATATTGTGGATTTACAATACATGCTTTGAATTCGTTATCAAATGTGTTGGCTTAGGTTAATTTATGTTTTTGATTGTTGTTTTGCGTTTATATAGTGAAGTTCCTTATTTCTCTGAAATTAAGGGAGAAAATAACATTTATAATGAAATAAAACTTGATGTTTAATTCGTTTTCATCATGAATACTGCTGTAATTCGGTTTAGAATCTATCTAGGTATAGTCTATGTGAAAATATCATCGCCCTTATACCAAAGACACTTATGTTCAAAATTGTTGTTTTGAGAAAACTATATTTAAAGTTACAATTTTCAATGGCTTTCTTTTCAATAGGAAAAATTAAGTTTGGATCAAAATTTAAGTTATTTAGAAATCTAAAAATAATTCATGCTTTTACTATATAATAAAATATCAACTAACAACTTTAAAAAATGCAGTTAGGTAAATAAAGCAATTTAGCACCAAGGCAATTATAGTGCTCCGTGACAAATTTCTCTCCTGAAAAGTGCTCCGCGATTCAAAAAGTTTGGGGACCGCTGGTATAAGGGATCACCCCGCAATGGACTGGACTGGTGATGATGGGAATATCACAGTTCCAATTCTGGTTTGCCGTACTGAATTGGTTTTCTCTAAATTGTTTTTCACTGTTCCTCCATGCAAATGAAAGAAAACTTGTTAGTTCAACCTTCCTAATCCTGAACATATTAGCATAATTAGTACATATATATGTACAATCCAAACAGGTAGTTAAACGCAGTGTTAACAAAAAATACACATCTCTGCAAAGAAATGGTTGTATCAAATTTACACTTTACAAGAAAAAGAAAAATTTCTGAAAGATAAAACGTTATTTTTGAGTAAATCAAGTTGATGAATTCTTATTTTAAACCTTAAATATCTATAAATAAATGGAATTCATTCAAAATTGTTACTACAAATATTTTTCAGGATATATGAAATTTTGTATTCAAACATTTCACCAAAGTACCCATAATTTTTAAACTAACCAGTTAATTTATTTTGTCTAAGATTTTGACATCTTTTAATTCAATCAGTGCCACACAAACCTGAAAACGAAACACATTAACTGTGCTGATTAAGTTTACTGAAGATGACAAAATGTCTTAAGCGTTCTCATTGATCTGTTATAGACAGGAAAGGCAAGGACTAAGAGTAGAAAAGTGGAGATCAGGGGGTCCGGACCTCCCCCGAATTTGATGGACCCTTCCTAGGAGGGGTCCATTTATACCTACAAAAACTTTTATTGGCTATAGATATTCTAAAATTTTCTATTGTAACCCCCTAGAAAAATCAGCTTTGCAAGTGGTATTTAATTTTTGACAACTTTCATGATAAATCCATGAATGAAGTGCACAAGATATACAATACATACCTTAAAATTGCTTATCTAATGAAGGTCAACAGTCGATGAACAAAGAACAAATACTTTTAGAGTTTTTGAGAAGCATTTTTACTTGCAAATACTGGAGATAAATTGGGTGTTTAACACACACAGCTACAGAACAGCGGTGTCCCTCAGGTCTGAGTAGTTGGCGCTGCTCGTCACAATAACAGAAATTAAATTATAAATTTCACACGGGGCTGCATACATGCCACTATTTTAGTGGTGTGATGGAAGGGCTTCTAACATGAGTCTTTTGGCCACCAACTCCCTACCCAATACCCCCAGTTTCTTTTTTTAGCATCGGTTCTCACTACCTGTTTGGACTACACGTTTATGTACTAATTACGCTAATGGTTTTAGGGATTGTTAATGTTATATATAGAGGACATGTACCTGCATTTATCTGGAGGAAGAATGCAAAATTATTATGAAAAAAAACAACCTTCAGTACACTCGACCAGGATTAGAACGTCGATCTCCCAGTCATCGGCAGTCAAGTTGACTGCAAGAGTAGTGCCTTAGAGCATGCAGCATTGAAATGTGTCATCATCTACTTGAAAGTGAATGAGGTTGCTTGTGTTATCACAGTTTTTGTTGTTGGATCTATCTTTGGAGAATAACTATGGACAGGGAAATTCCGGGGGAAACTTCAAAGCATTTTGTATCATTCATGTTAGTTCATTATATAGTATATGTTAATTTATATTTTATGCATACAATGAAGAATATAAGATTTTAAAAAATATCCATTTTTATCTCATCTTTGTCAAAGCCAGTCTTGCATATGATGGAATGGCTTGTCTCATGATGGGTTTTTTTAATGAATTTCATTATTAATTCCAGCTAGAAGCTCTTGAAATGAGAATGTAGATATGCGAAAATATGAAAAAAAATATATTTCATCGTTTTGCAGCTCATCAAATAAGTTAGGAAACCGCGCCCAATTCAGTATTTCCAAAAGAAATGAGTAGGCCCAGGATCTTTTTTTCCCTTTTTCTAAGTATATTCTTCCTTCGTCCAAGCAACATCGCTAAAAGTAGACCTTTTTTCACATCCATATTCACTTGAATACTGAATTATTCTTGCAGAAATAGCTAGTGTAAGCAGGATTTCAAACGTGAGTGGGTAAGGCTTTGAACACACATTACTAACGCCACTGACGTTTGTTAGTATACCCTGATTTTGGTTGAAAAAACAGTAGATAAAATTGAAAAATATTTCCTTGAGGTCAACATTGATAACATTTATTTATATTATTTGTGTTATTCTATCGGTATTGGTAATATCTATCAAAAGTGACAGCTGCAGATAACATGACTTGATGTATGAATATATTAAAATTGTTTTAGTAACTTTAGTAACTAACTTTTACTGTTCTTTCTACCAAAATCATACTAGCTACCCAGCACTTCAAAAATTTAGCAGTGCTTCTGATGCTTGTGAGTAGCGCTTCTCACATGCCGCGAAGCAGCGCTGCTAAGTGGTCCCATTTGAAGGGGCCCTTGCAAGCAGAAGTGCTTCTCATATGAGTTGCTAAATGGCCTTGTCTGATGGGGCCCTTGCAAGGGAAGCGCTTCTCAGAAGATCTGCTTAGTAGCCTCGTCTGAAGGGGCCCTCCCAAGCGAAAGTGCTTATTAGAAGCGCTGAAAGGGTCCTTAAATCATTTAAATATATCTCTTTAAAAGGCAATGCAAATGTGTGTGTGTGACTTTTCTTAGAATGGTTAGCAAGATTTTTGTAATTTCTAAAACAAAGTACAAACTCATATCTACTTTAATGGGCTGATCAACTCAATTGACTTGTTAAATCATAAAATCCAAAGTTGTCATAATCAAAGAAAAATAAAATATCTTTCAAAATGATGTTTGACCAAATTATTTTGTTTATTTTCATAGGCCTTACAGATATCTATCAATGTTATTGGAAATGTTTATGTTAAAGATGTAAAATATATTTTCAATTATTTATTTTACAAGATACTTATCAATTTGATTGAATAATATTTATGTTGGCATTATAACTTAACAGCATTATTTATGCATTTTTTTGATTCTATATGGCTTCAAAATGTTTTAACAGAAACTGGTAAACAAAATGGGATACAATTGAGAGCAACCTCTGAATTGCATTTGATTGCGAGATTTGACCGGCTTTCTATTCTGATAGACACTAAAATTTAGATTTCTCACTAGCCCTTATACTGTGGGAGTATAACTTCATTATTATCCTCAGCATTAAACTAAACTTAAGTAGTCATTTTAGTAGTTGCAAGGGTGAGGGGCAAGTAGGGACACCGTCTGGCTTGGGGATTAAAATTATGTCTTACTAATTTACCCAAGTACAGTGGAACCTGGATAATTCAAACTTGAAGGGACCAGGAAAAAATTTGAATTAAATAAGTTTCTTAAAAGGAATTGAAAAGAAACACAGTTTAGTTTGCAACCAAACTCAAAAACTTTATTTAACGTATTTGGATATAATCTGCTCACAATTTCTTTAAAAAGTCAGAGATTTTAATCTGTTTTCCTGATTTAAGTATCTCAGTCATAGTGTATGAATCTAATTGATTTATTGACTGGAAAATTGAATCACTTACATAGTTGCAATTTTCAAAAAAACACTCGGGTTCTTGGATAGGCCTTGGATAGTACTTGGGATAGGCCTTTCCTGAACTACTGAAGAATTATCCTCTTCATCACCCATCATCAGCATGGATAATATTGTTGAGACTCGGCGACGATGTCCACATCAGTAACTTCACCACACACTGCCACATCTTCATCCACGCTGGCGCATCTTTATGATAAAGCCAGATTTTTTAAAACAGCTCTTAATAGTCTCAACTTTCACCTGGTCACACGCTTGCTTACACAGTCTTGAGGCTTGAAGAACATCAAGAGAAATTATGTGAGTAGACAAATCTCCGGCAAGAATTTTTTCAACCAGCAATCATCTGTAGAAATGTTTTAGGTTCTTAATTATTTCTTGGTCCATAGGTTGAATAACCGATGTGATATTTGGCAAGATAAAAATAATCTTTACATTTTCCAAAAGGGAAACACTGTTATTACCAGTGTGATTGTCAATGAATAAAAGGTTTGTCCGATTTTGTTTGCCAAACTGTTTGTCGATTTTAAAAGCCATTTTTCAAACAAATCACCTGTCACCCATGCTTTTCTATTTGACTTGTATTCCACTGGCTTCGATTTAACATTTTTGAAGCAACACAGGTTAACCGATTTTCCAATCACTAACAACAACAGCTTTTCAGAACCGTCCATATATATACTCCAACTAACAGTGTTGTTCGATCTTTACTAAGCTATCCCCCACGGCACCGTTCACCTTTAAATGCGAGAGTTTTGTCAGGAGTACACTTGTAAAAAAGTCTCGTCTCATCGACGTTAAAAATGTTTTCTGGTCCTATGTCCTAGATCATATCTTTCTAGTCTTCCTTCCAAATATCGGCTGAACGCATATCAATAGCACCACTTTCACCACATACAGCTTTGAAGGAAATTCCGTTTCATTGTTTGAATCCATCTAGTCACCCTGCACTCGCTTTGAAGTCTGTTTTTCCTAATTAAGATGCGAAATGTTCAGCATTTGCTCTAAGAAGAGGGCCGCTCACTGGTACTTACTTTTCTTGCACTTGTTTGAACAACTTCAGTACACAGTTGTCCATATATGGGTTTTCAGGTCTTCTTAATCTTTTCCTATTTGTCCACTCTCATTTTCATTGCTCACAATTTTAATTTGTTTTTCAAAAATGTTGAAAGTGTGTTGGGGGGAATTCCGAAGGCCTTTGCAATTTCTGATTTCTTTTTAAGTCCCTTTTCCACTTGCTTTATCACCGCTACTTTTTCGGCCAAAGTTAATGATTTATAGGACTGTGGCTTATACAGTGACATCACAATACACACAAATAATACTGTACAGTATGTACTAAACATAACAAAAACTAAACATAACAAAAACTAAACATAACAAAAACTAAACAATACTGTACAGTATGTACTAAACATAACAAAAACTAAACAACAAAACTAAACTAAATAAACTCGCATGTAACAAGAATGTCGCTACGACCGAATCACTAAGAACAGCGCATGTAACCACTTGAGAGATTCGACCTTGACTAATAAAGTGCAGAACTGTATGTGTAAACAAAGATGTATGGGTGAGCGGGGGAGAGGAAAGGGTGTGAAGAAGGGTACTGACCGCATTCGAACGTCGCCTCCCCTGTTTCCAAAAATAGAACAACATGGCGCCACAACTGGAAGTAGGAAAGCAATACTGCACAGTACATTACAACTTACGAAAAGTTTGAATCAACCAAAATAAAATTCGAACTATCCACGATTTTTTAACATTGTTTTAATACAACATTCACGGGACCGGGCAAAAAAATTTGAATCACGGAAGTTTGAATTAGTCAGGTTCCACTGTATATATTTTATGTGACTAAAATATCCCCCATCCTGCTTCAAAAATGTATGTATATGTTTTTGTTCGTTCCACTTTTCAAGCGAGGGCTTAAGGAAAAAAAAAATTATTAGACCGTATGCAAGATGAATTGTGTAGCTTCTTGTCCATTTTGGGATTCATCAACAATGGAGGCCTACCTTGTCGTTTGCTGGGTTGAAGTGGGAACGAATAAGAAACTCTTTTAGTTTGTTGCTTAGAGAGGTTAGTTACTTTAGGGCAAGGAACACATGATCCACAAGCGTAAAACTATTTGTTTAGCACTTGGTGTATCCACTGTGATAGACATCCTAAAATAATTTGACTATGCCAACCTGTATCCCAATTATCTAAAAATGACGATTTTCCCCTTCCAACGTCCCAAAAATGGCGGAAAACCTTTAAAAACACTGGAAAACATCCAAAGAACAAATAATACATACAAAACTAACGTAAATAAATAACTACATGAAATTAAAATAGGCTAAACAACATATTCCAAAGTTATTTTACAATATTGAATATACAGGAGTGGGCAGAAATGTCTAACAGGTTTTAAAAATGAATAAAAAAATATATAATTGGTATTTACATTTTTAATACTGTATTTTAACTCTACAGAGAAAGGTGGTGTCATTTTTTTTATTTTCTTTACTCTTTCTTAAAAACAATATCCTTCAGATGGTTTCCATTAGACTGCACACACAGCTGTGGCCGATTATTGAAACTCATCATCACCCGATAAAACACATCCTCCTGTATGTTTTGAATTTCTTCATAAATATGTGTTTTAGAACGTTCATTGTGGTTGGTTGTGTATTGTATAATACACCCTTCAAGTGACCCCAAATAAATAATTTAGGGGGAGACAGGTCAGGAGAACAGGATGGTTAGTTCAAGTCTACAAATCGAGAAATCACATGGCCTTGGAACATGTTGTGGGCAACAGCCATGCTGATGTGAGCCGTGTGGGCTGTGGCGCCATCTTGCTGGAACCAGAGACTACTGTCTAGGGACTATGTTTATTCTTGGTACCAAGAAGTTTAGAGTCATGTTTGTGTATTGAATGGCATGACAGTAGTTGATCATCATCCCCTTCAAAGAAATAGGGTCCAATTATGCATAAAGACGACACACCACACCAGACTGTAACTTTAACACTATGCAAAGGCCGCTGATGAATCTCCTGGGGGTTTCCTGCTAGTTAGCTGCAATTCTGTTTATTGACTGCTCTACCAAGCTGAAAATGAGATTTATCAGAAGAAAATAAATTCTTCATAATTTAAGGATTCTTGTTCAACAAATTTATCAGAACTCTACAATTGTATATTATTTGTTTTTTATGTTGATTCTAGAATAAATGAACCACTTGAATTTTGTAGGAAGGGAATTTTAAATCTTTAATCATTTGTTTAAAAGCTCGACTTGACAGGCTAAGAGCAATAGCATGATTGACTATAGGGCGTCTTGGACTACAGGTGATTGAATCTAGCACTTGAGGACTATTTTCTTCTGTTCAAACAAATCCTGGCCTACCTTGTGGTTTTTCATCCTTGACATCCTCTACATTTTGAAACCCGCTAAAGGACTGAGTTGCATGATGGTGGATCCCATTCTTTAACTGACGCTGAAAGTCTTGTTGAGTAGCAGTGATGGAGTTGGTTTTAATAAAAGCTCAACAGCACCGATACGGTCCTGCACACTAAACTCCAAGATCTGTCCTACTCTTCCCCACAAGTGTGCCATCGCTGCCTGTGAGAAGCGCTTGTAGTTACTGTTTTAAAAGCGTCAGCTGTTTCTGCCCAGCCCTGTATATACAGTTCACCCTGAACAGTTTTTACAATATGTTTTTACTCATCACACATGAAGGCAACACCTTTTCACTCTCCTGAAGTTTAGTTCAAAGTTCAATATTGCCTAAAAATATTAATCAAATGACCATTTTATACAAATCATAATATTCTCTTCCAATGTTATTATTACAAGCTAACCCATCCTAAATCAACATAACAAAGAACCTTAAAGGAGTTACAATTTTTGAGATTTTTATGTACATTGCTTGTACTTCATCTTACTTTTCAAGAATCAACATGCTTTCCAGACAATCTAAGCCAATATGGCTCTTTAGCATACACAACAGATGATTTTGTCATTATTAAGTGTTTATGATGTTTAGGGGGAATTTATGTGAAAAAACTTCAAACCGTAAAAGTGTGTGTTAGATTAATAGAAATTGTGTTGTTGTTTTTGTCACAAAAGATAGTTTTCCAACTTTTATCCAGGTGGAAGTTTGCATTTATCTTTAAATATCACCTATCCTTATCACTTTGGCTTAAGCTATTAGCATAGTGCTAAACAAAACAATCCAAAAATTAGTAAAATATGAATTACCTATATGAGGATTCAATTTTGTTTACTTTATGGCTACATCACTGACACAACAAACAAACATTGGTAAACATAGTATGATCTGTTGTAACTTTGGATTAATGCATTAAAACTTTTTAAATTGTTAATATGGTTCAGTTCTCATTAGGCTACACCTACAATTATTTTAAATTATATTGCATTTTAAATTTTATTATTTTGAGCTTTGTTAATAAAATTTTTCAATAAATTTCAAACTAAACCCAGCTTTTCCTAAGCATAACTGGATATAGCAGACAAGCATGATTGAATTTCACAAAATAGTATGGTGTATAGCAGAGGTGGCCAAACAGTTGATCGTGATCTACTGGTCAACCGCGGCCACTAGTTTGGTTGATCGATTAAAAAAAGATTGAGCGAAAGAAAATGAAAGAGAGGGTTTGCAGATTTTTCTCAAATCAACATTAGAAAATCGAAATATTGAAGCTGTGACTGATGACCATTTACAATTCTGCCTTCGTTTGTGCCCGAGTATATATTATTAACCCTCATTCAACCAATTATCCTAAAACTATGCAATGTCATGCATCAACTTCAAAGAGAAGTGTTTAATGAGAAAATACTTTTTTCAGGGAAATGATATGCCTATTATGTGGTTTGATAAAAAAAACTCAGTTTCAATCAGTGAAAGAACTATAAGTTTTTATAGGCAATATAATTTTATTATTAAAACACAAAATGGTTTATTAATTCTTTACAAATGAAACAAAAAGTATAAGCCAATGGTTCCTAGTAGATTACAGAGTACTTTTCTTCTCTGGAGTAGATCACTAGATCAAAAAGTCTGGCCACCCTTGGTGTATAATATAGTGCAATGGTTCGAAAACTCAACTCTCTGCATTAGTGTAGTACCTTTCAAACACACTTATGTTAATAATTACCAGCCAGTAATTATGCTTGCTCCTTAAAAGTATAAATGAATACAATAAATTAAATAAAAACAGTACCCAGGTGATCAACCATTTGAAATCTAGATTTATTCACAAACTTTCATTACATATTCTTACTTGAATATTATGTAAGGTACATTTTTTATAAATACCACTTCTAGTGTATATTGTAACTTATGTACAAAATTTCCAAACACAAGTTCTCATTTTATTTGCACTCATTACATAAGATACATAATGATATGGGCTACTTATTACACTAAATGACATACGAGTTACAGTTTATCAGCTGAAAATAACTTATTGTAGCCTGTCATCCAAGCTTTTTGGACGTGTACTGGACGAAATTTGGCTTATTCACCTCTTATGCTATACCTTGATATTGGTAGGAAGAACAGTATCTGGTATTTACTAGAGTTAATAAAACAATGTTAATAGATTCATAACCCGCCTCGGCGTAGTTGGCTAACGCGCCAGTCATGTTGAGCTAGACCACCGAGGACGAGGAGATCAAGGTTCGAATCTCAGTCGGGTGAACTGGGGGTGGTTTTTCCTAAATGGTTTTCCACTCTCCCTCCACGCAAATATGGGTTCACTTCCTCTAAATGCAACCTTACCAATTCCTAATCCATTAGTGTAATTAGTACTCAAGCATATAACCCGAAGGGGTAGTAAGATGCGATGCTAAATAATAATAATAATAATAATAATAATAATAATAATAATAATAGATTCATACATCAAGTCATGTTATATTCAACTGTCATGTTTGATAGATGTTATCAATAACTATAAAATAACACACATTTTTTTAGAAAATTGTTATCAATGTTGACTGCTAAGAAATATGTTTGAATTTTCTAAACTGTTTTTCCAACCATAATAGGGGAAAAGATATAAATATTTTTAGATGATATATATTAATTAATTAAGCAAGATAATTGTACTAAAATAATGTAAAATTCAGTTGTGAAAATAAATGATGCTAAAACGACTATGATCTTTGAAAGAAATGCACATCTGAAGAAGGAAAAGTTTTTATTCTCTCTTGTAATGTTGATTGTGGCCAAATGTCCTCCCTTTAAATTTTAAATACATTGAGAATGTATAACAATCATAAACATCTTAGTGGCTTATCTCAAGAGAAAAGACATGTCCATCAGTAAGTCGTTAAGATCACTTTTTCTAAGTTTCATGCTTAAAAACAATTGTTCGAATGAATATGTGGTTGTAAACAATGCCATGTATTTTTCAACACGATTTACTAAGTTTTTAAATGTTGATTTTGGCATGTTTTTTTTTATAAAAATACAGTTTTGTTGAGTTTAAAAAGTTTGCTTCACAACACAACACAACACATTTAAATTATTCATACTGTGGGCCAGATTGAACACAACGTTGAGCCGTGGTTTTCCCATCCCTGGAATAGACTGATGAAAACGGGGAGATCGGGGTTTGATCCCGGTCGGGAGCAACGAAGGTGGTTTTTCTTAATTGGTTTTCGACTCTCTACAAAATGCAAATGCGGATGAACTTTTTCTAAATTAAACCCTGCCTAATCCCTAAAACATTAACATAATTAGTTCAAAAGTGTATAACCCTAACGGGTAGTAAGACGCGATGCAAAAAAACATGTTCTGTCTGTACAAAGGTACATGTATATGGGTAGCACCATTGTGTTTTCTTTTATTTCTCTCTTCATTTTCGTTCATGTTCGTAACAAGCAGGAGATAACATAACTTTTGTTATTTGGCTGATAATACTCTCTTATAAAAAATATATGCACATATTAGGTAGTACAACCACAGCCATATAATAAAAAAACACCCATGAACAAAATATTAACTTAATAAACATAACATTTTTTAATTGCTAACAAACGGTCAACATTTTAATCTAACGAAAATAGGGTTTCCTTAAAGAGATATAGCTAGTTATTAGGAATAGAGAACTTGCCTGAATCATAATTAAATTAAGAGGGGTACTGGAATAGAAATAGTTTGGATCAAAACACATTTTTTTAAATACAATCTTTGACTAATACAGACATTAAGCACACCACCACATAGCTAATCTGACTGATACCTTATAAGTTAGAAACTTGTCAAAGTAGAAACTCACCTGCCAAGTCAGGGTTTGGCATCTACTAGTCTTGGGAACAGAAACCTAATGTGAGGTTCCTCTGACCCATAATGGCTGTTTCCTTCAAACATAGCCATGCACATTACATGTGCAGCGGGCCATTTAGGAAATGATGACCCCATCCCCGCCATTAATCCCCGTCATCATCGGACAACTGGGAACCCCACCTTGGCGGGAGGAGCTGGCTCCTCCTTTCGTGAGTGCTGGATTCTCACATAGAAGCTGTTGACCCCCCAGAGGAAGTAGGTGCCTAGCCTCAGGAATCACCCTTAAATGGCCTTCTAACCTAAGTTGTCCAGCAGGGACCTGATCAGCTTTCCCGGAAGGTTCTAGCTACCAACCGCCGAGTGTGGTAAGTGTTAAGTAGGAGGGGTGGGGGTATTCACTGCCACACAGATGCCCTTGAAAAAGATCTAGCCACCCTTTGGGTTAAACAATGTTGCTTGTGGGGGCCGCCAAGAAGAGACACATTACTAGGATTACCGGACAAGGGACATCCCGCAGGCAGGGGCAAGAAGCCTCTTGCCCCGTCTGAGTCAAGGCAGTCGCCATGAGAACGAGCACATCTCAAACCTAGCCTGGTGATACCCCCTAAGATCTGTAAGCACCAGGGATTGAACCCAGGACCTTTGGATCTGTAGCCAGAAACTCTGACCACTAAAATGACAGACAGCTTCTTCAGGTTAAGAGAATAAACTAATGCTCTTGTTGTATAACACATTTAAGTTTTCTATCCATCTATTATTTCTACTGTGCAATCATAATGAAAAATAATCGGATGTTGACAATCAAACTTGAGTCCAACCAAGAGATCAGTTCACTCTATTATCCTGAAAAAGCTGTCTGTGGCAGTAAAAGTTTGCCCTTAAAAATATTTTTTTTCTAGTGTTTTATTTAAACAATTTTTACTCCAGCATCACTCAGGTAAATGTACTAGCTATCCCTTCAGATTTAAATCGTTATCTTGTTACTAGGAACACAAAAACTAAATAATTGGTGTCACTTTATGGCTGTGCTGGAGGAAGATGGAGATATCGGCAGTCCTGAATTGATAAATTGGTTGTATCTTTGAAAACAAGAGAATGACTTACGTTTCCAAATAGTTCCTTTGGGGATCATATTCATGAGAGACAACATTACAAATGTTCTGCCTGACCTTGGATCAACTGCATTGCTCTTTTTTTTTATTATATGTCCAATACAAGAGGTTTTTTTAGCACATCATCTTACTACCCGTTTGGGTTATACGCCTATATACTAATTACACTAATGAGTTAGGGATTAGGAAGGTTTAATTTAGAGGAAGTGCACCCGACTGGGATCAAACATCAATCTCCCCGCCTTGCTAAGTCATAGTCCACTGCCACCAAAGCGGGTATAATACAAGAGTTAATAACTTAATATAATGGATTATTCTTAAAGTAATAAGAAAAAGTTTTACAAGATTCACCTTAAGTTAATGTGAAAAAACACCCCTCGATGTATATAGTAAAGATTAGAACTACAATAATTGTGATAGGTTCATACTCCTGGAACATCGAGTTTAGTTGTTACTCTCGATCCAAAAAATTTAGTGATGTGTAGTTTTCTGCATTCTTCAGTTCACAACAGCAAAATTGGGATCGATTTTAAACAACTATTTTCGATTTTGTATATTATTTAAAAGGTATTAAGATAGTTTCAATAGACTCAATTCCACTGCTTTCAAAAGTAAAATACAGAAGTCAACACCACTATGCAACATCTAGTTCAAATTGTATTACCTACCTAAACCAGGTGTTAGCAGTGGGATGAGATGGACTCTTTTAAAAGTAAACAAAGAACTTAAATGGGCCAACAATAACTAAATAATTACACATATTTTAAACATAATTATTATTTTGAAAATGTTAGAAATGAAGTATGTAGGAAAAAGATCACAAGGGAGGCCAAGAAAGAGATGGCAGGAGCAGATAACAGAAAGTGTGCAAGTGAGAGGAGAAGAATGGAGGCATTTTACTAAACTGACCCCACAACGAGCTGGTAACAGTTGATGATGTTGACAAAGTTAACATCTTTAATCCATTTAAAGCAAGGATTCTCAACTGGTGTGCCGCGGCACTTAGGGGTACTGCGAGATCGGCCAGGGGTGCCTCAAAGTATTGAGAGGGGGAAAATAAGAAGAAAATGTATTACCACAAAACAAAGAAAAAAGGAGAAAGTTTTGTTTTTTGGTGTTTCACTGAATCAGACATGCCACAACACACAATGTGAGACACAATTATTTCCCCTTTGATGGCTACATAATATTCCTGTTTTGTGGTGTTATTAATTTTTAGTGTACTCACATTGTGTTTTAGTGTACTATTTTATTGATTTCCAAAGCTATTTTACTCTTTAACTGTATGTGTTTTATTCAATGCCATATTGTGTTTGTTCCCTTTTACATGTTCTTTATCCACCTTTTCTGTACCTTCTTCCAAATATATTACAAATTGCCTCAAAAAGTGAAAAGAGGTTTTCCTTAAAAAGATTTGGTGTCATCATTATTTATATCTTACAATTAACTCAGTAAGGGAGTAAGTAATAGGTTTATTTTAATTTTAAATAATTACAAAATTAAAACACTGTTAATTATTTAATATGCTACTTTGATATATTTTAGTGTGAATAAAAAATTTGAAAAACAAAATGCTTACGAAAAATCTTACAAAGGTTCTACGAGATTCTAATCGCTTTCGCAAGGGTGCTGCCATCCTAGGAAAGTTGAGAATCCCTGATTTAGAAGAAATAAACAAATTTATATTTTGAACCTTGTCTTACTACTTGTTCGAGCTATCCACATTTAATTGCACTATTGTGGTAGGAATTAGGAAGCTATAATTGAGTGGAAATTTACCCAAATTTGCTTAGAGGGAGAGTAGGAAACCATTTAGTAAAATCACCTTCAGAACACCCAGCTGGTATTCGAGCCCAAGCCTTCCCATCATCATGAAAATGAACTAAACGCGCTTGACGTTTATTCCATGTGATCACTGACCGAGCAACAAGTATGTTAACCTAAAGATAATTTTCATAGTCGGTTTTTACTAATGTATGCCAAAGAAACTTGTAATAAATTAACTTTGCAAATAAATAAGTTGCTCTATTTTTATTTATGAATTCATTTGGCGGGTTGGGCAAAGTGCGGATTTTTAATATAAAGTATATTATTAATCTTTATGTTGATATATTTCAAAACATTAAGTGAAAAATACGTCAAGGGTCCTCAACTGGAATCTAAGCCCTTGCATCCTAATATGTTTGTTTAGTTTTTACTAACATAAGTTATGACTTTGACCTGTAATGTCAAGGGTGAAACTTAACTGTGTGTAATTAATTTCTTTTTTTTCCCCATCCCACTTTTAGACTGGCATTTTCTGCCTCACGGAAGATAATTTTTTGTTTATCTAGTGTGTTAAAAGGACTCAAATACCTATTTATTTTATCACATGGCAGTTTTTGAAGGTCCGAGTAACATATGTTTTGACCCTGGGAAGACTTACCCCAAGTGAGTTCTTGAAAGGCAAAGCAGATATATTTCAGTGTCTTAGAGGGAAGAAGGGTTTCTTGGAGGGGGTCGTTTTATCATATTTACTCATTTGTAACTTAATTTGGCCCAAGACCGATTTATTATGTGCACGATTCCCCTTAACTAGGACCAGTGTTCATCGAGAAATGTTGCTTTTCTGATATGAATACATGACATTCTTGTGGAGGAAAATGGTTTTTATGAAGTATGATGTAATTGTTCCACTCAATAATCAAAGTGAAAAAATAAAATAAATAAAGAGCTAAAAATATTTATATTTTAATAATAAAAGTATATACACAAAGAATAATCATAAATATGTATTTAGGCCACATAAATAATGAAAACTCAAGCAAAAAATAACAAAATAGTTAAAGAATAATTAAAAATGTCACTCTCTCAACATACCCAATCAAAAAAAACTCAAAACCAAAAACAAAAATAAATTGATAACTTAAAAATAAGTAAATTTTACCTACAAGACAATATAATTTCTGTTCCCACATTGGTGAGTGAGGGGACAAAGTAAAACCAAAAGTAACACAGCATATTTGAGATGATGAATTTGTAACTCTTAAGTAATTATCTAACATTAAGGAAAGGACATTATAAATTGATTGGACTGTAGTTTCACTGTATTCTACGCTCCCTACGTTACAACCCAACAAAATGAAAACAGGTTCGAGACTACAGTTTTAGTTAGGAGGATAGTGGCTTTGTTGTTGATGTGCTATTATTTTTTTATGGCAAGATAATGGAAGTGAATGTAGGATTTAGCTAGGATGTTGTACTCAGTACATAAACAATGGCTGGGATGTACATTTTCTTTGTAGTTGAATTAGAGTTGGGTTGAAACCACTATTTTACAAAACCGAATCTCCAATTTTTCTTCAAATATTGGAATAGTTATGAACATAAGAGGAAACATAAATATTAATAGAAAATACAAATGTTAACTAAATGTTAACATTCTTTCTTATAATCCATTCACTATAACATTTATACATTCAGTTAAGTGTTAAATTACTGGTCCAGGGTTCGGTTATTAAGCTCATCCTATAATTATAATTGGTTCTTCACCACCAATAAACAGTACTATAACTCTAAAACAAATATCACTTGAGTCTCAAATATGAAATTTTCTTGAATTCATGAATCTCAAATATCCTAAAGGATTCGAGGGCCTATCCCTAAGTTGAATATAAGATGGTCCTTATGTTTGGTTCAGGAAAAATCCTGTTTTTTATGCGAGTAAATAAAGTATTTTATAGATTAAAAAATTAAATAAAAACCTATTAAAGTAACAATCAAGTAGGCTATGATAAACATCTCGCAATAATAAAATGAAAAAGGATAAAATAAACTTTCACTGTATTTTGATAAACCATCATTTCCTCCAATATTCCAGAGTGCATTTCTAACATAGTAAATGACTGATCTTAATCACGTATCTTGCCATCAATATTTATTTGATTGCTCTTGGATGTGATACTACAAAACTGTAAGTATTAGTTTTGTATTTTTCATATTAGTTCATTTCATTCAATTTATTTTATTCCTTATAAAAAAATCAGGCAGTTACATTAGAAGTTCCAAGTTAAACGCCACTCTCCAGAGCCACATGAAAAATCCAGTAAGACAGGAAGTACACTAGCACATCTAAGAAGACACTCTTAAGGACGTACACCCAGTGTCGTATCCTGGTGACAGCTGGCGGGGAGAGGCCACAGAGCAGCAGAGCCACTCCGATTATATCCGCTTCTGTCCTCTTAGATGCTGTTGCTTGCAGTAACATCAGTTGTGGCAACTCCAGCATGACGAGTGGAATGAAGATAGACTGAAACACAAAAAGATATATTAACGACCACGATAATATACCAAAAGGGGGTAGTTCTGCATTCTACCAGTTACCAACACACATACCCTCTTCGATACTAGCTAGAAGAGAACGCCGCCATCAATGAATAAACCAGCACAAAATATGTTCATGAACAAAATACTAGTAACACCACCCACCCACAATCAGTTTCTAATTAATTACTTGTAGTTTAAAATTACATTTGTTTTTGGATCAGCTTTTCTTTAAATTTGTTTGACAGAAACAAGGAGTGACCTGGTATTGGTGGGAACAAACAAGATGATTTGGAAGAATGTTAATATTACTTCTTCACTAACTGGTAACTAACATTTATAAAATGTACCAGCCACCAGAGGTTATTTATTGTAGTACCATTACAGTATTACACCTATTGTCAATCTCTGTGTAATTTTATTACCAGTTAGATAATAATGTTAGGGTCTCATCACAAACAGAATATTCTCTTACTCCTACAGTTTCTTTACACAAACTAAAACAATTGAGTTGTGTGTAGGGCCGGGCAATTTAAGGATTGTGACATTGCAATATATCATCTGCTTTAAATTGGTATTCATGATATGCCGCCATTTAATTTTTTTAGTTTTCGTGGTTATGTTCAGGAGGAGAGGGTGAAAAATATGTATTTTGTTAAGTCACCAGTCAAGACCTCCGACCGATAGAGAAATTTGTGTCTATAAGTGTTGCCGAGAATAAGCATTTGAGTGAAGAATTTTGTAAAATATCCTCAACAGTTTTTGAGTTGGAGCATCCAACCAAGATGTATCATTGAAATCAGGTGAAAGTGGTTGAAAATTTGTGTGTGATAAAGGTAATAGTAGCGTTTGTGGAAAAGAGGTGGAGGAGCTACTAGCTACTACTACCACTAGTTGGTGGTACTGTCAGTATTGAAGTCATCCGTTTTAGAAAAAGCATGTTATAAATTGCACACATTAAAACTTCACTGCCCAATTCATTCAATATTATCAATTTTTTTGCCAATAGATTTGCATACACATTACATTCATCTTATCCACTTGTTTTCACTAACATTTCTCAATAAATTGTATGCTTCATCCAAATGCTTTTCTGGCATGTTAGCATCGCTGGATGTTTTTTATTTCATTTTTGCACTTTGAAACAATTTATTCAACATAACTTTTATGGCATGCTTCATTCCCCCCCCTGTAATATAGAAATAATTAACAAATTTGGAGTCGTTCATTAATTAGCTAGGTTAGTTAATTTAACTATCAAACTAAATGTTACTTTGTCATCATCAATTTCCTCAGTTGTCATTTGAATAATATCATTTCCATGGACGAGTGGATCAGAGATTTATTCTTGTTTTGTTGTATCCTACAAATATTATTTTTATTTCCAGGTTCCCTCGGTGAAATAAGATTGGTTGGATACATCAATTTCCTCATTATCTTGGTCCTATTGATGACAAGCACGTCATAATTAAACTACCTATGAATAGTGATAAGACTTTAAAATATGAGTATAATAATATTGTTTTCATGCAAATATGGATTGAATAGTTAAAAGTTAATTGACAATTATAAAAAAAATTAGACAAAATTCTGACGAATAATAAGTTGAATAAGGTTTGCTGTTTGACTAAATTTATTCAAATTGAAATATGAAGTGAGGAATAAAAATTGATTTGAAATAGAATTACACATTAGAAATATTTAATAAATGAACGTTGTAAGAAGATATTCAAGTTTGAATAGTGGTTGGAAATAGAAAACATAGAACTAGGCCTATAGTTTATGCAAGAATTTTAGAATAAGTACTATTTTATGAATTATGATATAAAAAAATATTAACCCTACTGGTACACTTTGGTTGTTAAAACGTATCACTGAGCTAATCGGAAACAATATTTGATTAAAATAACATGTAAGTTATAGTCTCATGACTCAATTAATAACCACAAAAGAAAGTTGATGAACAATATATAATAAAACAAAATTTTATTAATTGATGGTCAAATAGCAAAAAAAGAAAGACTAACAAATCATGAATCACTAATAATTGCTATTAAGAATATGTTTTCATAAATATTGTCATTAAAATGGTGAAATTTAAAGTCTTATATTTCTCAATAAGGAAAACCTCTTTTCGTTATATGAGGTAATTGTAATATATTTGGAAGAAGATATAGGAAAAGTGGATAGAAACATATAAAAGGGGACAAATACAATATGGCTTTTACATTGAAAAGAACAACACAATTCACACTTTATATTGCTGCCATTGGACAAATAGGTAATGAATGGTTGCCTCTTAGAGAAAATCGATTCACATCCAATGTCCTTTTCCTGTGTTTGTCCTTTATGTTTTACCTTTTACATGTCACTATTTATGTGTCCTATCATTATTTACAATTTTTCATTTTCCCCCTTTTGTGTTTTTTTTGTTTTCTCTTTTAGGAAGTTGCGTTGCGAGTTTCAAACTCCTCCCTGATGAGTTCCGATAAAATGAAACTTAGGTCGAGGGATTGAGTGGTGACGATAAATTTTCTATAAGAGGCAACCTCTTTGTCCGATGGCAGCAATGTAAAGTGTGAATTGTGTTCTTCTTTTCATTGTAAAAGCCATATTGTGTTCATCCCCTTTTATATGTTTCTACCCACCTTTCCTATACCTTCTTACAAATATAATGCAAAAGTCTTTTATTTAAAATAGTCTCATGCTCCTTGAAGTTAAATGCTTGTAAAAATCAGCAGATGAATTTTAACTCAATTTTTATTTCACATTTACTTTAACTTCTCAAATGTATTGGGAATTACAACATCTGTATTTCATGTGTTCATTAAACCACTCCTTCAGGAACCCACAAAGCTATCCTAATTGCAATTACATGTGTTTTCTTCCATAAATTTTTAGGAAGAGTTAAAAGTCTACATAACTTTTTAAAGAAAATTCATAGTTCAAAATCGATGTAAACTCCTCAAGGCGCTTTTTACCATGAAGAAGCTGGAGAAATAAAACATGGTTCATGGAGGAGAAACCAACAGGATATTACATCTTTCTCATTTCTTCAGAAAATTCCATGGAAACTATCTGATAGCACTAAGACAGTAATACTATATGTTTGCAGATATATCTATAAGGAAAACCTCTTTTCGCTTTATGAGGTAAAGGTAATTGTATTATATTTGAAAGAAGGTATAGAAAGGTGGATAGAAACATATAAAAGGGGACAAATACAATATGGCTTTTACAATTAAAAGAAGAACAAAGTGTAGCGGGCTAACCAGTCCAGCCCCGTACTACCTAAATCAATTACAGAAAATCATTTCTCGAAATATTATATACATGGATTGTAACGTTTAAAAGAACTAGCCTGATATATTAATGTTCGTTCGCCACCATTAGTGTGATATTTGATATAATGATTGAATTGGATCCAAGTTTGCTATCCTGTATTATTAAAAAGGGATGATGTCTTATTTTATAAATTAAAAGTTCTGGTGTTTTATAGTTTTTTATTTTAAGTATATAAACAGTTTTTTGCTAGATATTTCACACGTTGTAGATTTTAATTTAAAAGCCGGACTATCAAGTCATATACACGATAATTCCCTACATGTGAGATTTAGAACACGGATTAAGATTTCATTCACTCTACCTACACAGGTCCTCGTCAGGAAGGAAAGTGAGTAGATGCGTACCCTGAAGAGCCAGGTGCATTTCCGTTTACAAAACTGTGTTGGCTTTTCAAACAGAGACCTAGAAAGATGTCGCCATACCTTGCAACTTAACAGCTTAGCACAAATAAATCTTAGTACCCGCTCTCATTTATAATATAGTAATTTTGAATACAAATGTGAATAATAAATTATTAGGATCTATAACTCCATATCATTACAGGATCTCTAATTATGTACACATATCTATCAATGTATAACTCCATTTTTGACATACCACACCTCGAAACATTGCTGAACAAGAACGGCTCCATCAGAAGAGTTAGTCTGCTCTCGTGCTCCTTTCAACACATGCACTTGACTCTTCCGAGATATCTAATCAACTGATCGGAGTTCAGCGTCGCCCGCCAGCGCATGGGTTCTCTGGCTGGTGCCCACATGCGGTTTTCAACATCAAGAGATGTCTTCCCCCTCACCCCCCCTTCTTTTCCCATGGTTCATCACGTTCAGCCACTATAAAACTCCAGGGTTCACTGAGAACGGCACACAGTACCAGTCAAATATTCTTCATGTTCGACGTCTCTTCGTTCAGCCGAAACTTCATTACTCAGTGGGCACGACGATGCTGCCAACAGACAGACCAGATAGACTGAAGTAACACGCCTTAATGTTTGAACTTTCAAATTAGTAGGGAGTAGGTGGCTCAACTGACAGTATGTAGATATTAGGGATAGTTTCCATGCCTGTTGAGAGTGTCTGTCGCTCTTGTGGTTATCATGTGTTATTAGGTTAGCCTTTTATTAATTATGACATTTCGTACATGCCATGAGTGATCTCTCGCATCACATATTTTTCTGCTCGGTCCTTAAGACCAGCAGTTTTGTTAAGGGTGTGTCTCACTCCTCGGCCTGCATGACCATGTTTTAGTTAGCAGGACCTTCAGGCGGGAAAGGGACTGTTTAGGTTGTTCCAGGCCTGATGGTTATACCTAGTAAGGTATTGGTTAGAGTTTCTAGGTAATCTGGGCACCTCACGCTTTATTGGTCACCTGATCGTGGTGTTCAACTTGTGGGTCGTTTCTGCCCATCTGGCATGGCTCACATTTTATATGTCATTTAAATTTAATTGTTCACCTGTTTGCGGTGCTCAACTTGTGGGCCGTTTCTGCCCTTCTAGCAGTACCCACATCTTATTTTGTTTTCAAGTCTTGACTATTTTTACTTCGTTGACTACAGTCCTTGTATGGTTGTATTTCTCATGATTCTGGCTTAGACCAATTGATTACTCGCCAGACCATGTTAAGTTACGGCCTAGAACCCTGAATTGGAACTTTCCCTAGATATTTTATTGGCCTATTTATAACCGGAACAAATTGGTAATTGTCTGAAACCATTGTAACTTAACTTAATAGGATCGAGCTAGCTTCACCAGTATATATAGTCCTCATCCCTTAAAATAGGGTTGTTGGTGTGTTATGCTGAACAGGTTCTGCTTTGGCCCTGTTCGTGTGTAGTAGCTTGTAAGACGTTTATTGAAACAAATTGCTGTTGTATTGTGTAGAAAGTCCGTGTCTCCTGACATGGGGGTTACCTATAATAACTTTATAATTGTATTACTTTTTTTATAATTGGTATAACAATTCCTTTTAAGAGGGGGACTAGAATTATATTGCACAACCAAGATTTTACCTGTTGTGCTAAGCCATTGGAGTTTCATAGGCGAGTTCACTCTGCGAGTGTGTTTACATTTTTACTTGTAGTTGTGTCATTTATCTTGACCATCACTACAGGCCAGTTTAGGAAAAATTGGATAGTGGTCAGATATTACTCTATGTATTAACTTGTTTACTTGCTTCATTAAACCCATATGTCAGAGTGCATTTCTATATTCTACTTTCAAGTGTTCTCCTATTATATTTGATTTCCTTGTTTATGTAGCCGGCGCCTTTAGAATAATCTAGAGCACCGCTGCAACAGTTCACATTTTAAATTGCTGCCATTGGATAAAGAGGTAATGGTTGCCTCTTAAAGAAAATCGATGGTCACTGCTCAATCCCCCGACCGAGGTTTAATTCTATCGGAACTCATCAGGAAGGCGTGTGAAATGCGCAACACAACTTCCTAAAAGAGGAAACCAAAAAAACACAAAAGGGAGAAAATGGAAAATATATTTTTGCAGATTTTTTCAGATAAAGGTCGAGTACAGTGGCAGGACCAAAACTGCTAGTCGTTAACATTAGTTCAAGTGGAAAGTTAAGTAAACTTGTTATGTAAAAACAAAATAAGTATTATAAATTGTATAAGTTAATTTAGGTCTACCTTACTCTACTCAATGCAGTAGTAAAGTGGTGCAAGAAAATGTTCCATGTACTTGTAAGCAAACCACTTGGGTTCAAAGATCTCATCTTCACACTCTCTTGATTTCATTGTTTGCTCTTTCTTGTTTAAAAGTATTCAAAGGGATGCTATAAGTGAATCCTTTTTCTTCTTTAACTCTGCAATTGTGCAGTCAAACTTTAACTTTTCTTGAATTCTCTTTTATGTGTCCACCACTGCATTTTTATTTATGTGGTTCTCGTACTACAGCGAATCTCATATTCAAGGTCCAACTTGAAAATATTCTAAAAACTTAAAACAGAAGCTTCATTTGACCATTTCATCACTTTAAAAACCTACTAAAAACTGTGAAAATGAAATAAATGCGAGACTAAACAACCGGTTAGGCCAAGGAAACCAAATGGCTGCAAATGTTCGTAAATGTAATGTGGAGGTCTGCACCAAAGTGTTTTCAGGCAATTATTCGTCCTCTTTCATATTTGGTAGGTTATTGACTCTGGGCAGAAAAATATTCGTTATTCACTATGCATGAAGAATACTCGTACATGAACATGAATATTTTATCCACACTTGCGTGATTCATAGCAAACAACGAATGATCATGAACAACTAACGCATGTGTGGAGCCGATTTTATTGAGCTTTTATCAGATAGATAAAGTTAGTTAATTAATAAATGGCTGAGTATTCTATGGTTGTGTTAAGTGAATTAAAATGTTATTTTTCTATCCTTGCAAGCATTCTTGCCACAAAGGCTTGAAAAATCTTTCTCTGAAACAAAAAGTGTTAGCTTAGTTATTGTTTAGTATAATAATGAATGTACGAATGAAAACAACACCTCCTACCATCAATCAACAAAACCAGAATTATAAGTTTGTGTGGGTTATCCTGCTGCAACCAGGATGAATTTTAGTCAGCCTCCCCTCCCTCTCAAATACTAAGTACCATCAGCACGAACTGAAACACAATGATGAGCAACTCACCTGAGCAAACAAAAAGTCGTAGTCCCAGAATGTCAACCAGCTAACCAACACTGCTAGCGCCGCAATATGCAGCCTGAGACTCAGTACCCTCTGAACCAAGGTGAGCTCCTCCGTTGGTTGTTGGCTCTCCCCTCCAGGGCCCGTCAACTTGTCCAAGAATTGCAGCAACCTTGAGTCCTCTTGGCTGGGTCCTGCGGCTGAGTCGAAGGAGTGCACCTGCCCATTCAAGCTACCAACGCCATTCTCACCTTCTAGGTACACAAGGACAGTTCTGCTTTATATATATCAGTGTTTTACCTAAAGTCAACTCTCGATAACTCGTATATCTGAGTTACAAATAGTCCGTCTTATAGAGGGGAAATAAAGTTGTGCCCAAGGAATGAAAACTAATAAGTTATATAAATTAATGTTATACTTTAATGTGACGAGGTAAACAATAAGTATCAGATAGAGCAGACACATAAACAAATAACACAGTTAGGTACTAGAATGGGAAACATTGAGATTACAATAGTTCTATAGTACTTGCAAATTATCTAAACACTGTACTGTATGTGTGGGGGTGAGATAGGAGGGGTAGTAGTGCTGTGTTCAGAGACCTCCGCGAGCCTCTTGCATTACACTACTTCTATAACATTTTTATCTTGCCAGCATGCAGCTGGCGTGTTGCTATATAAAATTATATTTTCCAAAAATTAAGTCTGAATTATCCTAAGTCCAATATATCGAGGTCTGAATTATCGAGAGTTGACTGTACTTATCTTTTAAAAATTGGTGTCTGTAGCCTTCATATAAGAATGTAATCTAAATTAAATAGGCTACTGTGCTTAGCTCTGGTTGATGTATTTTTTTTACCCCCACTTTAAATATCTATTGAGCAAATTTAATAATTTCAGACATGCATTTATTTGTGTGATTTAATATTATCTTTTATTTTATTTAAAGTTATCTGGACGTATGATTATAATAAACACGCTAAGTCCTTTAAGGAAAACATGAGTTCAACCAATAGTTATCATGTTTATCAAATTGTTGCAAGCATGAAGTTAAAGATTTTTTTTGTCTTATCACCTGTTAAGGTTATGTAAACATCATAGGATAATAATTACTCTAATAGGGTAGGGATGAGGAAGGAAGCATTTTAGAGGTAATATACGCACATTTGCATGGAAGGAGAATGGGATACTATATAGGAAAAGCCACCTTCAGTAGACCCGACTGGGATTCAAACTTTGATATCTTCGTCATAAGCGGGCAAGTCTAACATGAGAGTGATGCCTTAAAATATTTTCATGACTTGAATACATCTACAATATTCATAGTTAGCCAAAATTATCACTTTGTCTTCAGTGGCGTAACCTGGTTCTTGCCGCCCCCTATATATATATATAAGGCAAAACCCACTCACTGATCAACTCATCACCATATTTCTCCAACCCCAGTAAACTAGACATTTGCTTGAAGGTTCCTTTCAAGCCCTAAGCAAGCGATAAGGTGTTTTGTGAAATTTGACCTCCAAGGGTGAAAAAGGGCAGTTGAAAAGTTTTCATAATTCACTCATGTATCTTTTGAGCCAGCGGACAGAGAACCTTTAAATTTAAAATCAAGGTTCCTCTCTAGAATTGGATGAGATATTTTTGAAGGTTTTTCAAACATCATCCCTTAAGAGGTTGGAGAACGGCAGAATGGTGTGGGTTTCACAGACTCACAGATCAGTGTATTTCCTCAAGCCATGGGCCTGGAAACTTGAAATTTTTCTTGGCAGAAAGGTAGCAGGATTGCCCCATATAACCAAAAAAATCTAAAATTGGGCTCTGGGAATAATTAGAAGAAAAAAAACCTAATTAGATGAGGTAGAAAATTAAGATTTGGCAAACAGGTAGAAAGACAACTCCAGATAGCTCAAATTATTCTTAAAATTATAAATTTTTAAGAGTGAATTGGAGAAAAGAGGGTATGGAGTTTCAAAATTTAAAAAACTAATATTAAGCATGATAGCCAAGCTATTATAGCTGCATACATATATATATATATATGTGTATATATATATATATCATATTCTTTAAATTGAAAAATGACACCTGGACATGGGAATCGAACCCGGGACCTTGGACTTAGTAGCCAACACCAAAGCTCTAACAAATGAACTATCCAGGATTCGTCCCGTGCCCAGAGTAATTCTTCACTCAAATTTTAAGGCAGAGTCTGTGATGGATGTGCGGAAACTGTCATCTACATATGAGTGATCAATTAAGATTGTACTATTGGCAGCATAAAACCCTTTCGAGTTGCAAGTGGCTGCATTATCTGATAGCTTGTGATCTTGATTGATCGCTCATATGTAGCCAACAGCTATGTAGGATTTCCTGTGTTTGTCCTTTATGTTATTCCTTTTATGTGTTCCTATCTAAGTGTCATATCATTATCTACAAATTTCCTTTTTCTCCCTTTAATGTTTTTTAGTTTCCTCTTTTATGAAGTTGCGTTGCACATATCTCTCTCTCTCTCTACTGACGAATTCCAATAGAATGAAACTTGCATTGGGGGATTGGGCGGTAACGATCTATTTTCTTCATGAGGCAGCTATGGCCACTTTGTCCAATGGCAGAAATGTGAACTGTGTTCTTTTCATTGTAAAAGCCATGTTGTGTTCATTCCTTTTATATTTTTATTCACCTTTTCTATCATTTCTTCCAAATATAAATCAATTGATTTAATAATTTTTTCCCTCTTTTGTTTCTCACAATTTGTTCAAGCTATACCGGTACCCGTATAGGTAGGAATGAGGAAGGTATAATTTGGAGAAATTGCAGATGCATTTGCATGGAGGGAGAGTGAAATAACATTTAGGGAAGAAACCTTATTTCATTTTACCAGGATTCGAACCTTGACCTCCCCATCACCAGCAAGCCAGTATAGTGGGAGAGTGATGCATTAGACCACACAGCCACCAATGCAAAAATTAACTAAATTATTATATAAGTAAAATAACATAAAAAGTATTACTGACATATAATGCTTTCCCATTTACAAATTTGCTGTCTAGCACTTTGTTTGCGATGTATAAATTTGTTGGACACTTGGCATACGTTTGATTGGATCTATTTTGATGTTTGTCTACCAGTTGGTCCTCTTATATCAACCAGTTGACTGTCTTATCACTTTGTCCTCCTATGCATGAGTGCATGAGCTCTACATACAGTTGGCTCAAGTCATGTCGACCACTTGACCCACCTAACCTTCACAATATTTGTTTATGTTTTATCAACCACTTGGAACACCCTCCTCCCCCGCCCACAGCTTCCTATTACATGGTGCAACTCATGTCGACCACTTGACCCACACAATCCATGAAGTATTTGTTTTCATTTTGTCAGACTAGTTGGCTGTTTGTCACTTTATATTCCTGTACATGAGCTTGTAAAGCATTTGATCCGTCATGTCAGCCAATTGACCACGTTGCCTTCCAAATATTTTTAACGAGTTGTCGACCAGTTTGTGACATAAAACAGGTGTAAAGAATTACACCCTATTTGTGTACTATTATCTAGGTCAAGGCCATCGTCAGATATTTTTTTCAAGAAATTACATGATTGTATAAACATACCAAAACATTCACTGTATATTATCATGGTTTTAATAGCCTGCATGAATTGCAAATATTGCATTGGTCTATATACTCAAACAAATTAAATTATAATTTTATCATTAAAATTATATTAGATAAGTACCTAAAAAGGACACATCTGTTTTTCCAGTTATTTTTTGAAACCTTTGTTGAGAATTTTCCAAAATACGTTTCCTCCTTGCTTCACGTCTAATAGCTAACCTATCGTCTGCCATGTTTATCACAAATAATTCTCCGATTGTCCAATGAATGTTTATTAGAGAACATCCAGAGATAATGAACCACAAAAGTCACCGATTCTTCAACGTTTGTTAGATCCATTTGGCCTCTATAAAATAACTGGATGGACATCTGTGGCTGAAATTTTCTAGCTGTCGTCTGATTACCATTGTCTAAGAGAGAAGAAAACTTTTGGGTATTTCTATCTCTCTTACACCCATCCAAGGCAACGTGGCATTTTTACATCGTTCATAAATTTAATTGAATATATGAGATAAATCAATGTGTGAATAGTTAACTGAAATAAATATGTTAGTAAAAGCTTTGAAGACCATAACAAAGTTCGAAACTGGTTAGTTTTTCTTTACATAAGTTTATGTAGCCAAATATATACGATGATTTTTGTATGAAGGAAGCTCGCTTGTAAGGCTTTATCTCGTACCAGAATCATACCCTATAATTGTGTTTAGGTAGGATAAAAGACCTTCCAGAAGGAAATTTCTACTTCCGTTCTAAATGGCCGTTTATCCTACCAAAATAT
>CABFWO010002695.1:0-41500 GCA_902155825.1 Timema genevievae
GGGAAGAGAAGGAAGAGAAGGGGAAACTGGAAAATAGGTTAAATCTCTGTGGCTAATTCAATTTTCATTATTAGTCACATACAAAAGGTTTGCTATCATACTCGGTTACACTTTACTTAACTCGGGGCATTCCTGAACCTTGAAATTTATGATCTCTCTTAGACCACATTGCTAGAGTTTGTGCATCTGGTATCGTTTGTTCTATTTGCTCCTTCTTGTCTTACATCTTTCGCTGTGCCCCTTAAACAATTCAAATTATGTTTATAAAAACCTATAGGTACACATACTATACATATTCATTTTAACAGTATTTTAATGATCCCAACGAAATCTCTGGTATGCATGTTTTGACTATTGGACATTTATCTGAATCTTGTGAAATCAGAAACGCAACCCTCATCTATTTCTCTCCCTCTTTACCTCTATCCTTCTCTCTCTCTCTATCTCTCATGTAACCACGTACGTGCTTCTACATTAATTAATACCTTTTCATATCGAAAGTACCACGTTTCGAAATTTTGCCGCGCGAAACGGAAAATTGGCCATTATTGCATCCAACACTTCCTATTGGCCTCTTCTTCTATCTGCTCTTCTCGACGGCTTACCTCATCAACAGTAACATTTGTATCTAGCATGGAAATTATCTTTGATCCTTGCTACCGACTTTTCTGCTAAGGTAAGCTCTAATACAACATTGTGCTGTGATGTTATTTTTGCTAAAAAAAATTACTTAAAATATCAATTTAAGAGACGGTTGATTCAATCTTTAAAATACTGAATTCCGTTGACAAATTTACAATTTAATTTTTTTTTTCAATCAAATTTCAAAACTCATAAGTTTTGGATATTAATTATTTAGATATAATCAAATAAAATCTACTTACCTGTATTTTACTCTAATAAATTTTCCTTGTAGTTTATTTTGTCGAGGTTTCTTTCTTAAACTTTCTACTTTTTTTTTTAGGTGAGTGTAACGCTATCTGCTTTTGAGAGTAGTTTGTTTTGGAACTATTATAATATTAACTTAATATAATTTATGATCTTGGACGCTTATAACATCTGGCTGTCATTTGAGGAACTAATATTCTCTAGCAGAAGAAAGAAGAGTTATTATTCTCAGCTGGATTTTTGGTGCCAGACTCAAAATTAATTTGATATATGTTTTGTGTTTATCTGTCAAATTATAATATTAAGTTATTTTATCTCAATTTGTTTAAAATTAATTGTTTTGTTGGCTATTTAATCTCGGCAACTTGTGATCGTATAAGCAGGAAGTGATTTTAAAAAGAGAACATGATTCTTAATTAGTTTGTTCTATACTTTGTTTGTTAACTATAAAATTGTTTAGGAAAGCTTAAGGAAAGACCTGATTTGGGGATCCTTGAATGATTTTTATTTATATTTAATTGTAACTTTCACCCGCAAAAACTTCACTAAAAGTAAGGATTAACCTCGAGGAAGGTTAAGTGAAAGTTTACACATAAGATTTGGTTGAAATACCGGGAATATAATTGTTACCAGAGTCTTAGATCACCATACTCCATAGATCTTAGATTTTTGGATGAGATCAAATTCATATATCATCATCAAGTTCAGTGTTTTAACAATTCATTATAATACCTAAAACTACTAAAAAGGAAAACGTTTTACTATCTTAGACTAATTTTAGGTAATTTTTATTAACTATTGATGATCTGATGCAAACGTTAAATATTCAGAGTTATTTTGAGACAGTTTTTTTTCATCTTAGAACATCCCTCCAGCTTTTAGGGTTGGAAGTGTTGAACATTTATTTAAAGAAGTGGGAATACTGGAAAACAGTTAAGCATCGCCTTTGAAATTTCTCAAAGTTTTCAAATTTACTTTTGTTGTTGATATAAATGTGCTAGAGTAAAGAAATAAGTATCAATTTCTGTTTTTTTAATCGTTAACGTTTTGTATACAAATATAGCATGAAGAAAATTTTAACTATAAATTATGAAATAAAGTGTACGGTCCACCGCACATACTTTCTCTTTATTTTATCTTAAATACATTTATTAAAAACTAAGAAGATTTGGGAAACAAAATAATATAAGTTTTTGCAGAAACACTCCATCAAAGAGGATACATTAAATAACAAACACTATTATGTAAACACTGAGAAAAGTGGAACAACTCTGTCCACCAAAATAGCATAGTAATCAATTTATCATTTAAAAGACCTGTGTAACATTTCTTATATATTTTTTTTATAGCTCAGAAACTATTGGGCTTACAAAATATATTTAAAATAAAAGATTAATTTTTAATGGTAATACAACTTTACAAAAATAACTTATAATTTTATATAGTTGCAGATATATGATCAAAATTGAAAATTTACTCTTATGTAAAGGAACTTCAAAGTCAAATTCATGGGAAAATAAGAATTTCCATTTGGTTTGTAATGATAAACAGTACCTAGATACACATATTAATCAAAATTGTTATAGCGAATTTTAAGAAAATATATTTTTCCCTCTTGGCCCTTCAGTAAAATACCCTTAATTTTAGGGCTAGATATTTAATTCCCAAATATCCTGGGAGTAACCTTACAAAATACCTAGATAGAGCCCGATTGGTAAAAAGTTTTCAGCTCTAGTCTGAGATACAGACAGACTGTATCACTAAAACAACTTTTTCGATTTCAGGGTGTCATGAAACGTCGACATTCATTTTTTAATCAAAATTTCTAGATCGATTTATTTGATGATCATAATACTTCTATCTTCAAGAGGTCGAGATAAAGTAAAAATAATAACCTATATGTCTTTAAGAATAAAAGTGTTCGATTTTTATTATATGTTTATTTGAATAGAAACTCACCACACCTTTGTTGGGGTTTTTTTTCCCAATTTTTTTCAAAACTTATTTTCGTAGCGAAATTTTGTTTCGTGCAAATTTGTGTGTCATAAATATAAACTTTTACCTAAGAGTACTTTTAATATATTGTTCTATTAAATGAAAAAGACACATTAGATACGGGAATTGAGCTTGACATCTTAGGTTTTGCGCCAGTACTTTACTGCTGAACCATCNTCTCGTATCCAGGGTCATCTGTCACTAGTTGCTGTATTGCGCCACTGGGGAAAGTGTCGGTCACTAACAATACATGAAAACCCAAATGTGACAGTTGCTGCCATGAAGCTTGTCCATGTTGTCATTTTTCACTTTTAATTGAATTTTATTCAGCCATCAGGACTGATCCTTTAGACAAAAATCACCTAACAGTTTGTGATACATATAAATCATAAATATACTGTGCATTGGAGGAACATTTTTATAATTTAATTAATCATACAATATATTAAAATTTATAAATATTATTTTGTTGTTTAGTACCCCTTAAATTTGGTAAAATAATGATGGTATCTTTCTTCTTAGGTTCTTAATTTAAATGATGGACTTATAAAATACTAACATAAGTAGGCTTAGGGGTATGTACTTCTTGGTCTGGCTCAGCCGTGCGAATTTCCCTTGGTTTGGATCTTAACTTGAAGTATCATTATCACTATAGTTTCCCCATATTTCCTCCAGGCAAATACTTTTGCACTTTCTCTAAACTACCCCCCACACTCCTTATCCTTAGATTAAGTCAGTAATAAGCCTTGTGCCTATTTAAATATTAGTGATAACAAATAATAATTAGTCGTGAACAAGTATCAAAGGTTCATAAGTAATAATCATGTATAATGGGGTACTATTGACGATTATAAGATTAATAATTGTCATTATTTAATTACGTCCTCTATGGCATTAGGAACTCGAAAGTTCATTGCCGCACTTACATAAGTAAGCCATAAGTATCTTGATCTAGTTTTATTCAGTCCCCCTCACTACACCCTATCTCTTTCAGGTTCATACTAATGTTATCCTTCCATCTTCGTCTAGGTCTTACCAATGGTCTTGTCAGTCAATACCCTGAACATGGTTCTGGACTCCCCCATTTGCACTGCATCTCCTGCCTATGTAATTACGAGACTTTATTATCCTAGCAATGTCTTGGAAGGAGAACAGGCTATGTAACTCATCAATATGTAGCCTCTTTCACTCCTCATTAGCCTCATCCCTTTTTGGACCAAATATCTTCCCAAGCACGTTGTTTTTAAACACCCTATATTTTTCCATCATGTAAGGTAAGAAGTGATGTTTTACTCCCATAGATAACAACAGGTAAATAAAATAACCATCATATTATTGTTATACATGTAGTAAGGAGTAAAATAAATGTTGTGATGAGATTAAAATCTTCATCAAAATATAATCTCTTTAGTTATGAATATTTCTGAAACTAGAATTAGTGTATAGTTATTTTTGGATAGTATTTGGTTGAAGAGTTAATATCCATATTGTTTTCGTGTGAATATAGTATGGTTTAGCTTAACTCCTACAAAGTTATTCTCAAGAATTTTTATTTTATTTTTCCACTCTATTCACATGGTCGTCCATAATGCCTTTGATGTCTTACGCTTATTACTATCAGGTAGGGTGTGTTTGTTGCCTTTCGTGGTGTTTTATTGCGTAATTCAGTCTTCCACCGAGAAAGGGTCCTAAGTGCCCATTGTCCCTTAACCTTCATCATAATGGTAAGACAACGCTCAAGTCAAATCATCTCCCCTTAGCACACCCATCCACCTTTATCTCTCCTGTTTCATGGATATCACGACTTTCATGACAATGTGTAAGACAAATTCGGGGAACCTCATAAAAACTGTCTACTCCACGCCAAAAAGCTTTTATCGGAAAGTTACTCTTCAGTTGTTAAGTAGTTCTGAGATGTTAAGAGGACTTGAATCAAACTTTTGAAGCACTTGGGAGGAGAAGAAGGCTTACACTTTTCATACAAACATAAAAAAAAAGAAAGACACGTTGACGTCAATGTGAGAAGCAGGAAGGCGTTGATGTTTGTCTATTTATGTTTGATTCTAATAAATCTCATATTTCCCGTTTATTTGGTTGTTTGAATACTCTGTAAACCATTTCCACCCCACAGGTAAGAAAATAAAATCTAAAACAGATCAAACTGAAGACATTCAAAATCATCGGTATTGGCCAAACATTGTCAACAATTCTTACAAAACTCTGGTTAGATGCAACTCAGTCCATGGAGTAATTTAGTTCTGATATTTAAAAAACTCAAACTAAACGCTTGCTTTATGTTGTTGAGTGTACAGTTCAATTTTCGTAGGAAAAGCCTTATCTGGCAACGAGAGAAGTTAATAGATCTACTTTCACGTTTTCATAGGTCAGGTCATATGAACTGCAGCTGTCACTTTATATATATATATATATATATATATATATATATATATATATATTAGCGGACCCGACAGACGTTGTCCTGCCCGAACGTTGGCTTTTCGTTTGGGTGGCATAATTGATTTCGATAATAAAACAAATACTATGTGATCATCACAATTACAAATTCACAATGAACTCCAATTAGTGAGTTACACAAATATTACAAATTCAGTGTTTGTCAAGACAACATACAAAATAAAACATCTTTTCATTTTTGGCATTTCGCCCACAACTCCACAAATATCAGCTGTATCGAAAAACAAACATAACTATGAATTATTCTCAGAAGTTCAATTATTCATGAACTTTTCAGAAGGTTTTAACGGTCAATTATTAATATTATATTCATTATTATAAATATTGGGGGGGATCGTTGGGGGGGGTTAAATTTTGAGGTTACATGTTCTGATTTGCAAAAAATCTAAAAAAAAAAAAATTCCCCCCAAAAAATCCTTAAAAAATAAAAAAATAAATCCTTAAACCCGATTGCAGCGCCACCTACCGGGTCCAATTGTGAATCTAAACCATCCACGGACACACTCAAACACACACAAAAAATTTTATCAAAATTGGTTCAGCCGTTTAGGAGTAGTTCAGTGACATATACACACGTACAGAAGAATTATATATATATATAGAAGTAGTAGTAGTAGTAGTAGTAGTAGTAGTAGTAGTAGTAGTAATGAGAATAGTAGACCTCACACCATCCATTAAACAATAAAAATTCTAAGTAAATCATGCTAAGAATTATCTCATGTTCTTATCGTTACCATTCTTAAGATTTCCCTTTGGACTACAAATTTAAATATGTCCTCTAAATTATCTTAGAATTTCTATTTGAAATATCTCCTGTAATTTAGTTTTGGATTTCAAGTAGATATTTTTTCCCTTGTTGATAAATTGATACAGAAAACAAATTAATATTATATTCAATAGGACATTATATTTACAGAGAATAACGTTTGTTCACGTGGTTGAAGAAGCCAGTCACGTAAATTAAGTCGAAACTATTTAGCTCTAATACATTTTCCTGGTTGTCAGTTAGGCCCTACTTCTAACTTATTTTTAGATATAATATATCCACCCGCAAGAAAATTGAGGTGTGGAACCAGTAACTTTTTCAAGATGTCAGATATCCATTTGTTAGCAAATTGGGGTGTATATGTTCAACGTCCAAATCCAATTTATAGGACAAACTAGTTCGGACTAGGTCGAATTGAAACATCCTGCCGCTTGTAGGGTAAACCGATATAGCCTGATGTTTTTAGGCAGTACTAGTTTTAATTCTTCTTAACCCATATGATGAATCGACCTTGGACAGGTTTCATCATTCACAGTTCATGCGCAAATATTGTCAGCTAACTTAACCTAAACCTGGTTTGGCCTAATACAATTGTAGGCTATACTAGTTTATCCTATGAGCTAGGGTGAAATTTCAGGATTAACGAATTTAGACTAGGCTAAACTAGTACATCTTGAGGCTCTTAGGATGTATCAATTTGGCCTAGTTTGTCCTGGAATCAGGCTTGGCCGGTAAAATATATATATATATATATATATATAAATAAAGATTCTTAAATATGCTAGACATGTCCATTCGTAAAACAAATTGGGGTTAAGCTCGCTATCTTTCAGGGTAAATGGAGGGTACAAAATAAAACATTATATAGGCCTACATGTAGATTATTGTTTAATCAAACGCAGCTGAATAACCTCGACATGGAAACCATGCGAAGGAAGACGAATGCGAGAGCGAATCCCAAGAAACCGCGATGAATACCGGAAAGAATAAATCCCTGCAGCACCGCACACAAGCCTTAGGAGGACTATCGCCCCTAATACTTCAATGACTGAGAGTAATTGTAATGGAAATCTTTGTCTTTGCCGAGGGCGCAAGCAATAGACCCATTAAACTTGCGACTTGAACTGCAATTAAACTTGTGGGCAAGTGGCGCGAGAACGTGAGGAAAATGGCGTCGGTTCATATCTCTCTCTAACCTCCGCGTGGGATTGTGGGATATGGGGGTGAGTTTAAGTGTGGTAGGGGTATTACAAGCTACAAAGAGTGGCGATCGTTTTGGGAGTTAATGGTTGCTTTGGTGAGGTAAAATCTCAAATCAATGTCGTGAAAATGTGAAAATGGCGCGGCACCTAAATCGAAGGGAAGAACTTTTTAGAATAAACTCTAAAATAAAATGGGGAAAATTTACCTTTACCTTGACAGTTTTGTAGAAATATTTAGCTGAGATAAAGTTTAATACTGATGCTCCAAAATATTAGATTTATCTTAAAATGAAAACTAAGATACATTTTTAAAACTAGCATAGAATGTATATATATCTAATATAAAATACCTGGCAGAGAAACATTTAAGCTTTTAAAATAGGATTCATCGTAGATTAAAAGTTTTAATACATATTTTAAATTGTTCTTAAATTTATAATTGTAATTTGATGGTTTTTACACTAGCGTTACAAACGACGGGGACGCGAGAAAGGGCAGTGTTTTTACAGTTTTTATAGAAAAACAATTTCTTGGCCAATAATAAATAAAATATTGCGCCAGTAGAAGAATAAAGTTAATTTTTCTTAACATTGTGATATAAACATTTGTTAAATATCTGTAAAGAGCATAGCGGCTTTAGATTACAAACTTTTTAAATGAAGAGAGAAAATTGTCATTAAATTCCAGGACACCCTTGACGGATATTCAACAACTGTTGATATTACCATGTTAAGAATATTAAAGTCTATGTTTCTACTAGATAAATATTTTATTTAATTGACCAAAATACTGTTTCGGTATAAAAACTGCAAAAAACATTGAACTTTTCTCCGGTTCCATACACAGTACACTCATCTTAATCTAATTATAAACATAAATTAGGGTAACTTGGATAAAATCAACTCTATTAACTTAGAGAGGGGTTGCAAAATTAACGGTAAGTATGATGTGGATAGCAGCCATCAGTGCACCCAGCTTGGATATGAACCCTGAACTTTCAGTCAACGGTGACTAAACGCAATGTTTTTATAACTCTATAGAAGACTCGATTACCCCTATTGAGTCCTTTACTAGAGAATAAATACTTTACGACGATTAGCATTATCTTAGCTAAGTAATCTACCTGTTTTAATGGTTGCTAATCTACTTAGTTAAGTCCTTGTAAAAATCAATTACAAATAAATGGGTCCCGGCCTCGCTACACGCTGGTGATTGTCATTATTTTTTATAGTATTTAGCTTTCATCTTTTAAAAAAATTGATTATGAAAGGTGTGTCAGAAACACCTGGCGATTTTTGAAATGGAAAAATAATTAATTTGAAACAAAGTCAAATAATTTATTAACACATATAAATGCACATAAATGAATACGTGTTTCTATGTAGAATTTATGTATGGCATCCTTTTTTTGATTACATCAGTTTGTAGGTGACTTCTATTTCGTTCAATACACTCCTAGTCCGCTTTGGTAGCTGCGTGGTCTAAGGCGTCACTCTCGCACTAGACTGCCGATGATGGGGATATCCTAGTTCGAATACCGGTCAGGTATACTGAGGGTGTTTTTTTTCCAAAATGGTTTCCCATTCTACCTCCATGTGAAAGATAAAATAATGTCTATAAATTCAACCTTTCTTGTCCCTAACACAGCGTGATTAGTAGGCCTACATATACGTATAAATCAAACGGGTAGTAAGATGTGATGTTAAAATAAAAACACACTCCTACAGTCGGGTTGGTGAGGATGTCATAACACGGCCAAATATGTCGCTAGGGATTTCTTGAATACAATACCGAATTCGTTATTTCACATAAATAATATTGACAGGACGTGTGTTGTACACCTTGATTTAGACGTGGCTTCATATAAAGTAATCTGGTGCTGTAGGATCGGACCAGAGAGTGTCTGTGCCTGTTGATATCCCCAAACCGAGAAATAATATTCTGTTTGGAAACATCTAATTGAGAAGCACCAGGGAAGTGCGTAATGCGCGAGCAATGGCACCAACCTGCGAATTAAATTCCAAGAACCGTCTGGTATTTCTGGCTCACTCTGTATATGCACGATGGTTGCTTGATTCTAAAACAGACACAACATTATACTTATTATAATTTTATTTTTATACTAATACACCTTAAAATACTATTTAATTAAATAAACAATTATTATTTTTACAAATTATTGGAACATTGAAGGACCAAAGTTAAATGTTTATCTACTATGCACAAAGGATTTAATAGGCACATAACCTAACAGGATGATAATTTTAATTATTATAAGTGTTTTAAGGCCAATGAAATGCGTACTTTGATATAATTTAAAATGTCAACTTAATGCCACTTCTCCAACTTCTAAAATATCACATCACGATTAATTAAAGTTCTACCCTTACCAAAGCTCGTTGCACCCTTTCACAAATTTACCAACACATCCTAAATTAGATTCAATGAAAATTTCTAATTAATCTAACACAACCTGGTAATTTTAGCCAACCTAAAATAAATTATGACGTTAATAAGGACTATCCTTCTCAAAACCATTCGATTGTTGGCACGAACAGTAAATTACACGTAACTTGCCGTGACCTTCCTAGTCTGGTCCGAAGCGTCAAGAACAATCCAGTATAATAGTCTCCTCCTCCTCCTAACCCCTTCCACCCACCCTTAAAGAAGCAGTCAATTTGCGTTACGTTGCGGTGGTGGCGGCGGCGCGTTGCGGTTAGACACGGACATTACCAGAGGTGGGTATTATCCTGCATGGCTGACCACAGTCGCCGGAGCTCTAAAAGCCAGCCGGAGAGTCGTCCCGACCAATTACCATCTATAAATGCTCAAATTGCCGGGCCATAATAAATAGTTTTGTTGTGTTTTATGCCTTGTTTTAAGTCCCCTTGGGGGGCTACTGGTCGTCTAACTATGGAAACGAGGAGGTCCGAGGTGTGTGTTTGTGTGTGTGGGATTGAGAAGGTTAGGGGGGAGGGGGGGAGTTGAGGGTTTGAAGGAGACTTGGAGAAGATAAGCGCGGGGGAGCGTGATGGATTGAAGAGGACGGTCTGCTGTAAAAACCTTGTGTGTGTGTGTGTGTATGTGTGGAGCAGTAGCTTTAGGGGATGGCCTCAGTGTACGGGGGTGTCAAGCTATCTCGTGGTTTCAAGTCGTTTCATGTCAGTCGTCCTCATCATTTTTGTTTTTGGTTCACCTTAACGATTTGATTTCACCGATGGTGAATCTAGTACTGAGGTTATAACGATTTATATTTAATAACTATACATACATGTATATAATTCACTTTTTCATGTCACTAAACTTGAATCTTGATATTATAACTAAAATATATTTACCAGTATTATTGTAGAGGAAACACTTTAGTATCCCTAATTATATATTATATTACACAATAACATACTTAATTACTCTATGGCATTGGTAACGCGAAAGATCATTGCCGCACTTACAGAAGTAAGTCATCTATCCTTATCTTGTACTAGTTCGATCCCTGAACAAGGTTCTAGAATAAATACCTCATTTGCGCTACATTTCCTGCCCAATGTAATGTACGAGATTTGACTATCATAATAATATCTTTTGATGAGTACAGAATATGTAACCCATCATTATGTAATCTCCTCCTCCACTTCCCAGTAGTCTCATCCATTTTTGGACGATATATCTTAAAAAGTCTCTTGATTTTAAAACATCCTTTTTTTTGTCATGAAGGGTAAAATACCACGTTTAACACACATAAAGAAAAATAATTTCTATAAATTATTATTATAAATAAAAGAGAGTGTATAAAGTTGACAAGTGATTGTATAAAATTATTTTCCAATAGTTAAAAATATTATAATGCCTTGATTTTTAGCTTCTTTCCTTATGCGTCGAAATATTTTATGCAAATATTTTTATGGTTGATATTTATAAAAATGTTAAGCCTAAATAAAATAGCATGCATATGCACACACACATGTATATGTAGAAATAAAAAATAATTTTCCTAAGGCTTCAAATAAAAACAAACTGATATAAAAAAATTCTAAACCGATTAAATGAAATTAGCTCGATGAAAATCTACTTTCCTTGACATAGCTATATATAATATAAATAAATATATATTTATATATACTTTTTATACATCTACAAATATTTATTTCGCATTTGAATTGGTACTTCGTTTAAATTGGGCTTGGCGACATAATGGTCGAAAATGACTGTATTAATTGATCTATATTTAAATTATGTTTGTAGTAATTATAGAAAATTCAGGTAAATATGAACATTTGATCCTTTGAGCGTAGAATAATATACTAAAGAAAACTGTAAATTTTATTGGTTCACAGCTTACAAAATTATGTTAGAAAGTGTGTGCATTGTTTTATACTCAAATGTTTCTTTTTAATGTGGCGCTTATAAAATTTCACTTTTGTCAATAAAGAAGTTTTCAGATATATAATTTATATTCACAATATCTATTGGGTACTATGCTGTTTTCTTTCACTTTGTTAATTTCAAGATATTTATCCAAACTATTTGAACGTAAACACAAAATATATATATTAATATTTTTTGTTTTGTTTTCAAACAATTTATTTTTCATCGATAATACATTTGAGTATTTTTTAAATAATTTTTAAAATTCATCGTCTCAACTGTTTACTATTTACTACCTTTCCTCTTTTATTTACTCATATAAAATAATACATTTTAAATAGTGAATGTGCAAGTTTATAGTATTAATTGATTTGTAAGAATATTAGTGTTCATTCTTTTTAAAAGTCCCCTTTATATGACATAACATTTTGAAAATCAATATCTTTATTTAATTTAATATTATTTTAGTTAATACAGAGAAAATAATAGATAAAACTATAGAAATAAACATGAATAAATGGTGAAAATAGAATTAGAATATGTTTTCACTTTTAAACTATAAGATTTTTGGAAATCAACACAGCTCACAGCTCGTTTTTATCCTAGAAACGCTATTGTTATAATTAATAGCGTTTCAGCCACGGAAACACTTTCTACACAATGTAGACCCACTTTGTTAAGTAAGATAAAGCACTCTGGCATTCTTCCTTATGGTTACACACTTTACTACTCGGTGGGAAAGAAAAAAAAAAAGAGAAAGAAGAGGAAAGGAAAAGCTTTCTTGAATTCACACTTTTAAAATAATTACACGTTAAATTTGAAAATTATGCACAAAAAGATCTTGTGTATTATGAAGAGAGGAAAAAATTCAATGGGAAAGGGGTTGAAGTTTTGGTGGATCCTGGTAAAGTCAAGGGAATAGAAAAGGCCTATCTTTCTCTCTTCATTGCTTGATTTTTTTTTATTTATTGAAGTTTAAAGACAGTGGTATGGGAACGTGAGATAGGGGGAAGTTTTCTACTCTCCTGGTTTCTTAGGGTTGGGAGGAGAGAGGAGTGGAGTGGTACCATTGGAGGGAAGGAGGGAGAGAATCCATCAAGTTGCATCACATGCTGCAATGTGCCAACTTAAGATGAAACCATCATCATCCGCTTCGTCTCCCCTTTCTCAGATTTTTTTTTTGATAAGGAAGAGAGCGATAATTGCTCTATTGCACATCCATTTCGCTCCCCCTTCCCCCCTTCTCCCGTCAAATCTTTCTTCCTTCCTTCTTGCCTTTTTTTTTTCCTTCTTCTCAAGTTTGTTTCTTTGCGCCATTTTCACTCCCGTGCTGCTATTCTTCTCATAACCGAGATGACGATAAAGCGCAGACTTGGTGACAGCTGCCAGTTGGTTTGGAAATTACTCCAATCGGATTAACCGCCCTGTGGGATGGGAAAGGGTGTGTGAGAGGTTGAGGAAAACATTGTGAGTACTGGAGAGCACAATCATAAGTGATGAGATAGGTCAGTAGATTGAGCAAATTTGACATCATTCGACTTTAAACTTATTATTATTATTAGCACCGCGTCTTACTAGCCGTTCGGTTTATACGCACTTACGCTAATGTATAATGGTAGGGTGATTGTGAGATGAAATGGAGGACCTACAGTTTAACATGGAATCCGAACCACGGTGGAGACCCGGCATTCCTCACATTCACAAGTTGTGATTAATACACGTCTTGTCAGAGGTGAAGGAAGGGTTTGGCAATCAGATAAATCTGTGCTGGGACCGAGGATTGAACCCTGGACTCCCAGCACAGAAGTCTGACACCTTACCCTTAGACCGACTTTAAACTTCACGGTGGTAGGCAGGGAGGGGGACTACAAACAACACCCAGAAACAACAAACAGGAAGGAAGGTTTTACATTTAATGCCATCGTTTATATTCACAAATGATGCGTTACGTGCACCCTCAAGACTTGCTCATTAGAGCTTTTGATTAAGATTAAATAACGTTTTTCTTAAAAAAAATGAATGGATAGCTTTATTTGAGTTGTGGTAGGTAGCCCGAATCAAACCTTCCCACCGGGATATCTTTCTGTGGCTCAGTCCTCCACTGGTATTAGGTTAATTTCAGTTAATGATGGTTTAGTCGATCATCTCTAAACAATCTAGAAGTAAATATTAAGAAAAAATATCATTAGGATTTACCAAACTATAAACAATATTTATCAAATTATCTTTACTAATACACTCTTTAATTTTGTATGATAAGATATTTTTAAACATATCTGTGAGAAAATATCCCATAAAGCACAAATTACAGTAGAGTGTTGCTTCTAACTATCGGAATTATAGGAAAATAATAGGTGAGAACTATTAGAAGAAATGTATAGCGGGGTCCCCTTGGGCACGCTTTGCTTTTCTTCAAACAAATAGAAAAATATCTCTTCATTTTATCGTTTCCAATCTAGTTTTTAATTAATTTAAAATTATCAATTTAAAAAAATTAAAATTCTGGTTTTCAGATGCATGTGTTCATGCACAGAGGCTACCAATTTTTAGTTTTCAGACCTTTTGAGTTTGATAGTTATCGCTCTGCGCTCATGACAGACACACAGATACACAAACTTTTTATTATATTAATATACATGTGTGCTAAGTGGTAGTAACCAAATTAATGGAGGAAATACTCTTAAATTATGTATGATAATTATACATAATTTAAGAAATAGCTATGATATTTATACCATATCATAATTGATCATAAAATAAAAATAACGATAATTTGTCAACAACAAATTGATTACAATTACACCTCCATTTAAAGTAAAATCCTGACTATTATTTACACTCAACTTAATCCCTAAAATACTGTTTAGACTTAGTTTTAATTTGATTATAAATCGGTTTTATTCAAGTTAATCTTATAATTTTAAACGTAAATCTTAGCTTGTTTTACTTAAAAAACTATTTGAGATAGTCCATAAATATTCATACTTAGTAATATATTTGATTTATTCACTATCGACCAGCATAATTTATCAAAACATTGCCAGTATTACATGATTTAGTTTAATTTGTTCTTTATGTTGGTGATATTTACTAAAACATTAATGCGTCCGCCATGGTCTACGAGAATATACCATTCGCTGTCATGACGTATGGCTTAAAATACAATGATATGTATCGTTTTCTGGAACAACTTCTCTATTCTATCTAAGCTTATACTCCCTTTTGCCTTACACCTGCAACTACCCTTTATAACGTCAGAAAGAAAGAGGAGGAGTAAAACTACGAAGCTTCTTATCTCAAGGTAAAAAGGAAAGCTCACTGCTAGATCTTAAATATCTTAATACTTTCTGTAGTAAGCATATAAAAAGGTTAAATCTAAAGCCCTTTTTCATCGAACCTAGTCCATAGCTTCGCAGTTATAGTCGTTGAAAATGAGCTAAAATCACATTCTCGCTCATTTTTACTTTCTCTCTATCTTACAGGTAGAGAAAGTATGGTGATCGTCAAAAAAATCGAACTCGAGATTTTGATGAATTTTGACGTTTCTTGACTTCCTGAATCCGAAAAAGTGGTTTTTGAATTTCCGTCTGTCTGTCTGTCTGTCTGTCTGTCTGTACCTCCAACTAGAGCCTAAACTATTTTACCGATTGAGCTGAAACTTGATATCTAGGGTTTTCATAGGGTTGCCCCGAGGGGTTTTTGGAATTGGATATCTACCCCTAAAATTAAGGGTAGTTTACTGAAGGGAAAAAAGAGAAAAAGTCGATTTTCTCAAAATCGGCTCTAACGATTTTGATTAAATTTCATTTATGAACATTAATAAATATTCCAAACAAAATGGCTACTCTCAATATTTCGGCAAAATGGCTTTAAGGGCTCCGGTCTGATGCGTAAATTAACATTTTTTATAATAGCTCCGAAACTATTTGAGATATGAAATTACTTAGCATTACAAATATGTATATATATTTATAATACAGATATTTTATTCGAAACATATTTTTATAAAATCAATAATTTTCAATCTATACGCAATTATATATATATTTTTTTACTTTTCGAACACTAAAGCTAAATATTGCGACCGTAAAAGAAATCTAGCCCGAGATGTTGATGGATGTAGATGTTTCATGACCCCGAACTCAAAAAAGTGGTTTATGCAATGCCGTCTGTCTGTGTGTCTATAAAAACTTAAAATTAAGGGTAGTTTACTGAAGGGCGAAAAGAGAAAAATTTGGTTTTCTCAAAATCTGCTCAAACGATTTTGATTAAAATTCGTATCTAGGCGTTGATTAAGATTATAAATAAACTGGCTATTTTCATTTTCCTATGAAAATGATTTTTAGGGTACTTTACAGAAGCGTTAATTTCCGTATCTCCACAACTATTTGAGAAACTAAACAACTTATCATTGCAAAATTGTAGGACTATTAGAAATAAAAAACTTTTATTTGACATATATTTTTATAAAAGCAACAGTTTCTGAGATATTTGCAAATATATTAATACAATTTTGTGAGCTTTAGTTGTAAACATATACTACTTAAGTCTTAACGCAATAATTCTCCAATGCCATAGAGTAATTAAATATAAGTATCTAAAAAAGTATGTTATTTTTCCTTAAATCTCTTAGGAGAAATGTTTGCATAGCAATGATCTATCTCCATTTTAGACTCAATAGTCAATATTTACATTTTTTATTGGTCAAAATGTATAAATGAATAATTAAATATCAATGCGATGACTTGAAGATCTGCAACACCTTATAAAATGTTAAAATTTTAACCAGAAATCGAAATTTTAATACGAAGTGTTGACCCTTGTGGAAGACATTAAACTGTTTGAAATGCTCTTAGGTGGACAAAGATGCGCCTCTTTTCTCATTGATTCTATATCATTGTATATTATTTTATGCGTGTTCTTATGTGGAGTGGTGATGATACAATGTACATTATTCCGTTCAGAAATCTTACGAGTTTATAGAAAGAGAGAGAAAGTCTGTGCGGTGCGCCGTACCATTTATTTATATTAATAAAACTCAAACTAAAGGGTTGTTAAGGAAAAAATAATCCTGTGGGAATCTTTTGACTCTATTTTGGCGTCAACCATATTTTGAAACGACGCATCGTAGAATTAAATATTGTGTTAGAACTGAACGTCTGCGCGTTAATTTCTCATTTAATTTAACGTTAAAAGTTAATAGGCTTTATATTATTTTTAAAATCAATGTTAAATACTAGTTTGAATTGGGTCAGCTTTTATTATAAATTGAATTGAAACTAAGGGCTATAATGACAAAAGTGACTATAATTATAAGGTAACAAACTACTGACTATCAGAATTGATCATAAAGTTGTTAAATTTTGGAAAAACTAGACTAGTATGTTCTCTTTATACAACTCAAATGAAAAATACTCCAATTTTCTTTTTTAAATTTACTATTTTACCTTAAATTATTATTTCATATGCCGAAAAATACTAACTCAGTAAATATCTGCCATTTGTTCGGATTTGAACAGGTTTAACGTCCTTCTAATCCACCCCATTTCAATAATGGACTTTTAAATGGGTTAGTTTCTCCTCGGTAGAAGAGTTAACGCAAACAAACACATTTTCATTTAATGTTTTTACGAAAAACAAGGTTACGGTGAACTTTCTATTTATGTTAGCGAGTATGTTTACAGTTCCCAGCGTTAGTGATGAATGTGTGACAATATATTATCACATGTCTTGATGAAACTGTTTTTAAAGGGTGATTGGTGGGTAAATTGGCTTCACGCTAATGAAAGAATGAAAGCAAATAAAAAAAAAAAGGCTACGAAAATATTTCAGTCTCTGTGCTAAAATTAACTCAAGGCTAATTTATAGATATATATGACTAGTTTGTTATGTGTAGAGAGTGTTTATGGAAGAACGTTAAAATATTAGTTTCTTTTTACGATGCCAATCTTAATAAATATAAAATTGATTAGATAGATGAGATCTGGTTTCATTCGCAGATAGTGTATACTGTATAATAAAGGTGATCCGAAAAATGCACTCTGATAAAAACTAGTATTTAAAATCATTGTAACATTAGTGTTTTTTTTTAAATCAAAATTTAAGTTGGTTTTGAAATACATCCATCTCGTTTTAAGATATAGAATGCCATATACATGGAGGACATATTTCATTTTTAGGTAAATATAATGTTACGGCTTGGATCTTAAATAAGTTAGTTTTAACAAGTAAAAAGTGAATGTGTCTGACACAATTGTTTGGTCACCAAGACTCGATAAATGTAAATAAATTGTTAAAGCGGGTGATTGATAAGTGGTGGAAATAAACCCGAATAATCTTCAATAATTCCCAGCTATGAACTTATTATGTACTAATTTTAAATAAATCCCAAATTAGTTTCGCCCATATTCATTTCTCATTGAAAGGTGTTTTATTAAATTACACAGGAAAAACATTTTTTTAATTTTAATATTTATTTTAATAGTGAAATTAATTTAAAAAATAGGAATTTTAGCATTGTGAAAGAGTTTGTTGATAGATTCCTTTATTAATTAGTTTCTAAACAAAAAGGGTAATGTATCAATAATTTTCTCTAAAATACTTCTTTTGCTTCTTGTCATAGTAACGGGTTTACAAATCATAGTAAACATGGCTACCATGGTGCCCTTAAAGCCACGAGTATTCTAGTTACTTGATACCAATACCATAGGTTTTTAATAAAAATCATAACGAAAAAATTTAATTCATATCATACTATAGTAATTGGAATATTTAAACACAAATTCATGCATACAATATTAGATTAATTTGTTTTCTATAGTTTTAAATTATTATTATTATGTATATGTTAACAACAATGTGTGTAAACCTGACATTTTATGAAACACCTAGGCTTTCTATATAGGTTTAATTTCTAAGTGGTTTTAGCAAAGTATGAAATAAATTAGTTTTGCTGTTGTATTTCATACTTTTCTTAGGAAATTTATAGAATGACCAGTCATTATATATTACCGAGAACAATAGCTAACCTAACCTAACCTAACCTAACCTAAATGTCCTAATCTAAAATAACTTAACTTGACCAACTTAAACCCTAGGAATTAAGTGAACCTGCAAGAAAACGATGCAACACTTACATAGAACTGGATAAAAGACTTGATAACATATTCCGTGACTGCAAAAAGACAAAAACTTAAAAATAAGGATGAAATACAACAGTAAAATTCGTTTATTTCATACTTTGCCAAAATCTCTCTGGCATTATATAGACTGCCTAGGTATTTTATAGAACGCCTGGATTTCACACATTGCCGGTTACATATATAAATATCAACACAAATCTAATAATATCCGAATGTAAATATAAACATTTACACCCGGACCTGGATTTGAACATAGTGTGTCTGGTTTAACGTACCGCATAGTCTACCGACTGAGCCATCCAATATCTCCACAATCTCGTCATTCAAATATAAAACTGTACAAATTTTCAAGAGTATTGTTGAAAAAAACGTGTTTGTTTAAATATCTCAATGGCTGATATTTAAATGACTACAAAATTTATTTGGGGAATACGAATTTAGTCTTTTCTAAAAAAAACAACTTAATTTTTGTATTTAGATCATTGTTCAGCAATGTTGCGAAATGTACATTTTCCACAACATTAATGTTGCACTGAGATTAGAGAGAAATGAAATATATATATATTTGAGGTTTAATTAAACTAGCTTATTTTGACAGCATTTTAGTGATAGTAACTTACTTTTCTATATTGAATAAAATCAAAAATCGTCCGCACTTACAAACCATATAATCTAGTAATTCAGTGAATACACACGTTCCAAAATCTCTTATATCTTTCATATTCTCCCCATTGGGTTGAAATAACCGTTTGGCCTGGATTGGTTCGCAAACTTTTCAAAAATTGAGTTTGATAAAAAAAAATGAAACCTGTACACGAGAATCGAAACCATGACCCTGAGTACGCCAGAATATTGATTTCAATTCATGTGCACAGATTTTATTTTTCAACAAAATACTAATTATTTAATATTTTAGTTTTTGGAATATATTTTTGATATATTTAGTATCCAAACTAGATAATATTTTCGTATCATTAACATTATTGAATTAATATGTTGACTTTTATGAGTAGAAATATAGTCTTCTCATACAGGTATTTCTATTTGTCACACCTCATTTTATATTTTCAAAATATTGGAATAAAAATCCAGTCAATGTAAACATAAACAAACTTTACCTTAACGTAAAAGCAAAAAAAGAAAAAAGTTGAAAGAGAAATAAAATAGAATATAGAAGAATAGAGGAAATGCAAAGGAAAGGGGAGCACTGGGAAAACACATTTTTGTTCCATTTGCATTGTTTATCAGCACCTCTTTTATATCCGCGAACTCGTCTCTCTTTGTGGTTCACTGAATATATGTCTAACTAAACGAACGGTACCTTGGTCCACTCGTGGTTTTAATGCGCGCGTGCGCACATCACACGACTCATTTTGAATCTGTCCGACGAATATATTACAGGATTTTCAAAATATAGATATTCTCTTTCAGAAATAGGCTTTTTGTATACATCTTTAGAAATATATTAAATCTACACAATTTTTTCTCACCGTGACTTATTACCCACATGAGTAATACGCACACATTATTTACGCTAATGGAGTATAGAATATTAAGGTTTAATTTAAGATTAAAAATATCGTAATTTGCGTGGAGGGAGAGGAGTAAATAATTTCGGAATAAACACTCTCAGTATAACTAACCGGTACTCGAATACCGATATCCCCGTCAGCGGCAATCAGTCTCTCACCAGAGTAACATCCATGCATGTGACACACTATACTAGTAGGACTTACATTTTGCTGTTGTTAGATGAACCTATGTCTAGTAAGAGCACAATAAAATTTATAGTATTTTACACTGATAAAAATACTAAAACTACTTTCATATTATATTCATACGTCAAGATTCGTAACCTGTAACTTTCATGTTTAAAAAAATATTATTCCTGCCTATAAAATAAATAGTATAGTAAATTTGTTTTATACTTTTGATAAAAACATGTTTTTTTCCTAAAGGTCCTTTCTACAGTGTTATTAGTACAAGGCGCCAATCTCACAATATATTGGACTGCCGATGACTGGAAGATTGGGGTTCGAATCTCATTCGGGTGTACTGAGGGCTGATTTACCAAATATTTTTCTCTCTCCATTCACGCAAATGCGGGGTACACCTCTAAATTCAATATTTCTTATCTTTCACACAATAGCTTAAATAGTAGGCCTACACATGCGTATAGCTTGAGTGGGTAGTAAGACGCCGTGATAAAATAAATAAATAAATATAGTGCCAAGTGAATTTTATATATATTATATAATATATGCCCACAAATTACAAAGACACTAACTAGTTTTGATGTTAGCATTGTAATTGCTCGATACACTCAATTTATATAATAATTGCATGTGCAGTTTCTAATCGTGCTAAAGATTAAACCAAATTTTTCTTTTTCTCTTTTGTTTGTATAAGATCAAAAGCTACAATTTTTTTTATCCAAGCAACGGGTTTTAATGGAAAAAATAACTTTTTTAATAGCATGCATATAAAGGGAAATAATGTAGATTAAAAAAAAATACTGTGTAAATCTAGATTATATTATCATATTTTTCAAATAAACCCTTAAATAATAGTTTAAATATATTTTTTATAAATTTAAGATTCTTTAGATTTGTAAGCGATATACATTGATCGTACATTTTTTTTATATTTCCTGAATTCCTGTGTTAGATTTCAAATAATAATATTTATTTTACTAAGGAATTTGTATTGTGTTTATCGAGATAACATTTCACATAGTTATTTATGAGCTATTTAAATATCTTCATGACAAACGATTTTAAATTTATTGGGAAACATAAATTACCACATTCTCAATCATAAATAATTAGTAAAAAAAATTCCAATACATACACAAAATCAAATACATATTAATTGTAAATATACTGTCAAAATCTTAAGCAACTATAAACGAGGGAATTACATAAAATATTGATTGAATTAAATTTAATCATTAAGTTATTAGATTCTATCAATTACTATTGAGGTAAATTAGTACTTATTTAAAACAAAATACACCATCTCTTACACCCCATTTGGGGTACCCATATTTAATTTCTCTTATGGGGTAAGGTTGAACAACTTAATTAGAAGAAATGGGAAATGTTCCATAATTTGCTCGAAAGGAGAGTGGTAAACTATTTAAACAAAATCACCCCCAGCACACCCATCAGCAATAAAGAACCCTGAACTTACCGTCACAGATAAACCAGACTAGATGGGCTTGACGATTAGTCTGCATTCCCACGGTTGCGTGTAACAGTAATTATTAAACAGTGGAAGCGTTAATTTATCTGACTAATAAACAAACCAAACTACGATGATTGCTACTATTACTTCTTTCTTGTTTTCTCTAAACATCTTATTTATATAAGTGTATGGTAAAAAATATTATCAGCCGGTAAATATAACTTATCTTTGATATAATTCATCAATATTCATATAATATCTAAATATAAAAAACAACTAAATATTCGCAATCTAACAGCGGACTAGCTCCATTTCGAAGTAAGGAACAGTATTAAATACGGTAAAAGTAGATTAATTGATGTGTGCTTCTAAACATATGATAAATAAAGCATACACAGGTATAAGATAACTTTCTAATATTAAAATTATAATATTGCTCATAGTAAAAGTAGAGATTATTTAGTTAGTTCATTATGGTTTGGTCATGTTGAGATGATGAGTGTGGATCGAGTGACGAAGCAAATATATGAAGGTAGAGTGTTTGGATCAATAGAAAAGGGTATGCCATATAAGACGTGGCTAAATGTTGTAGACGAATGTGTGATAAAGAGAAACATTAAGTGTGTTAAGAATAAATAAGCATGTATCATTCGGTGTATGTATGTTGTATAAATGAAGGGAGTGTGCAAAGAAAGGGAGAAAAGTGTGAAGAAAGTTAGTGAGGATGGATTAAGTCAATAGGTTTTTTTATCTATATGCACGGTTAATTTCCTACGCCGTGAAGAAACGGTGGGTATGTAACTTTTTTTACGTCCATTACTGTTACCAGTCTATGGCCTGGGTAAGTTTTTTATTCAAGTAATATATTTTTCCACTATCGGCTGGTTAGACCTGTCGTAGTTTCATTTGCCGTATGATCTAACGTAAGACTTTTTTTTTCTTAAGACTAGGACAGGCACAACATCCAGTCTTCGGCCGTGCCGGGAATCGAACCTGGGACACTTAACTCAGTAGACATACACGCTACCCACTAAGCTAAGGTGTTGGACCCTATGTATGTAACTATGTCAAATTCTTTGGAAACTATAAAATAATATTGTTTCAATTCTTAAATATCTACTCTAATAATATTCTTATTAGTATTGTATACAGGAAGTCTTGCAAAATGTTAAAACCATGCTTATAACTTTTAAACTTCTTGTTAACTTCGTTTTTGTAGCAGTGATCTAAAATCTAGGTTTTCACTCTCATAATGTAGTGGTGAATAAGACAACTTTACAAACTAATTCACCACTTTGGGTAGTTTTTATTCCAACTTCCTGAAAAGGGTCTTAAATAATGAAGAAAAGGAAGCCATTATTCTCCGTTAGCTTTCACGAAAGAGACGTAAATCTACAACGAACATCATTAAAAGGGTAGGCATTTTGACGTTTCTGTGATTACTTTTAGAGCAAGACGCACATTGTGTCTTTATGTGCCATTACTCTTGTATTGTTTCAGCCGAAAGGGAATTATGTGGCTTGCACAAAGAAATACTCAACTATCCTTTTATCCTCCTCATAAGCGACGAGCTTGAATTGGTAGTCTCAGTGTACGATAGTAGTTCTGCAATCAGTAGACCTAGATCCTCATTACAAGTTCAAGTAAGAATCATCTAATGTTTTTATCGTTATTTATCTTTGGATTTCAAGTTAAAATATAAGATAATAATTTCTCCTTGGATTAAAAGTCGATTATTTTCGCCTTGGTGATGATGATCAAGCTAGACAGAAAACATTATATTCAGAGAAAAAAACATTTTTGAATATGGTTTAATAGATATATATCAAAAATTTAAAAAATACACTTTATGTACTCGATCGATTACATATAACTTTAAATTTAAATCACCGGAGAAAAGCTATGGAATGAAAAACCATTTGAGCAGTCGCTATATTGAAACGGATAATCAGACTGGAAAACCATGTACATACATTATTTGGCCGATGTTCAAAAAATGCCTCTGCCAAATTTCGTTTAAATTGGTCCACGCATTTGGCAGTTATCGCAGAACAAACAGACATAGAGATGTTTGAGCGACTGCCATCTTTAAACAGATAACCATATCGAAAATATATGTGCATACGTTGTTTGGGCTAGGTTAAAGAATGTCCTTGCCAAGTGTCGTGAAAATTTGTCTTCTACTTTGACAGTTATCTGGAACGCACATTCGAATAGACGAAATATCAAATGGTCAAGTTAAAACATGATTACGCTAAGATCGATACATTAGGTTTAACATGCATTGTAAATATACATTTTCTGGTAATAAATCAAGTTTTAATATAAATCTATTAAATTATGTTGAGTGAATAAATTGTCTCTAGATTGTTTAATAACCATTCGAATTCTGTTTTCTAGTTTTTATTTTATGAAACTATAAAATAGTTTTTTTTAAAATCATGGAATAAAATTGATGTTTATAACAGTATTTATTGGTTTTATGTTATTTGCCTTTAAATGTGCTGTGTAAGACTCGTAGCAGAAAATTCAGGCAACCACCTTCTTGAAGGTAAAAAACATCACAGCGTGATATTTACCATAGGGATGATAGCTCTTACCTTTCAAAATCACACATAAAAAAATCTTCTATTGACTTAGAGTTTTTTGTTATAACCATGGTAACAAAATATATTTTCTCAAGATTAACTGTATCTATTTCCTATATCCTTCACCGTAGTAAGATAGCTGTCGCGATTTGCTTAAAACCTCCTTGAAAACGAGCTTGTAATATATTTTAACAAACATTTGATAAATAATCCATTCAGTTCTTAATGTAAGAATGTTCATGGAATAGACTCTTGGTAACTTTCAACTTGATTTTGAAGTAAACCATATTTAGATACAACAAATCACCAACAAAATATTACGACAAAGTTGAACATATGATATGCGTTTCAAGACTTCAGAAGGCTACCGCCTCAGTGGAAAACCTGACGTGTACACTTAGCTAATAGCTTAAATATGATTATATATGTTAGATCTTTATAATGAATACGTATTCTACCCCTTTAGATAGTCGAATAATCTATTGTACAAATCTCTTAATAGACTGGAATACCGATAAATTGGGGCTCAAATGTTGGTTGGGTGTACTGAGGAAGACTTACTAAGTGTATTTATACACTTTCAACGCAAATATGACTACACTTAATCTGAATTCAAACTTCCTCAGCCATGACACAGAAGTGTATTTTTATATGATATATGCTCATAACCCGAAAGGGTAGTAAGAGACAGTGACCAAAAATACGTGTTCTAACGACATTGTATTGTATTGATACCAACATTTGAAAAAAAAACCTGATTAAATCAAAGCAAAATAAAATACTATTTCATTACAAGACGATTATATATTATAAGTTTATCTAAAAACATAACATCTTATTAACTATTAGTTAAATATGTGTTATGAAAAAATCTGGATCTTTACTTGTAATTTATACTGGCTTTTATATATAAAAAAAAGAGGAAATCTTTGGTGGGCCATTTTTTGACCTATGGATCGCTAAAATAATTTGGTGCCATGTATTGGATCTCCTTATATTGATTGATATCTTTATTTATTCACAATCATTCACTATCATCTGATACGGGCTACGTAAATTATCGTTCAAAACATTTTTTCAATAAAACTAAAAAGATATATAAAAACGTGTATTGAACCTGGGATCTTCAGTTCAGTTCGTCGTTGTTATGCCTCTGAGATGACCAGTGAAATACTAGGCCCAAGTTCGTATATAGCTCAATAATTAAGGAAGAGTATATTATGGGCGTGTGAGTTCGTCAACTACTTGGTAGTTATCAAAAATACATCCACTTGATTGATGTTCGGCTTTATTGCTAGGATATTGTTTAAATTTAATTAAAATCTAATTTGGAGGAATCTAAATCGAATACTTTTCAATCGGAAAATTTGATGCTTTGCATTATTTTAAGCATATAAAGATTTACCTTGGGTCGAAAAACTTCCATTCTACGTTGTAAGCCCATGGGTAACATTTATTTGACATCCCATTATTTTCAATTAAGTTGATTTTAATGGCAGCTAAACAGTACTCTTGCTACAAATCAATACATAACGGCATTCGGACAAATTAAAAATAAACCAATTAATAAACCATCCAATTTATTTTGCAAATAAAAAAGCTACTTGCGTGATGAAAACTCTTCTTAAAATCCTAGTTTTGTGGTGTACTAAGATTGAGTAAAATGTAATCTTATTCAAACTAACCCATTTACTATCATCCAATTAATTAATATGTTTGTTTAATATGAGATAAACTTAATTTCCCAGTAAATTAATTTGAACCATCATAATAGTGGCTAAATAGTCTTAGTATGGTATTACTAGTCAAACTCTGTTTAAGTAAACTACAAATGATAAAAACTAAATAAACCCTTCAAACAATATTTTGGAATCATATTTCCAGACAGAGAACTAAATAAATACATTTTCGCAACCCTAAGGGTCACTTCATTAAGTTTTCTGTTACGATTTTGGTCCATTGAATCAATAAATGCAAATAAAATTAGGATAACTTTGGCTTATATTTTTCATGGAGATCAGGCTACAAATTTCGGATGTAAACTTATCTTGGATTTTTATTTTTATCAGTTATTTCGATAAATAAAGAATTTATTAAAAGTAAACTTTCACTGTGGAAAGGTGCTGATGTATGCAACGATGTATATAATGCATTAAATCTATTCAATTGATCTATATCCTATAAGCTTAATGACAGTAACTACTTATAAATAATATAGCTATGAATAAAAAACATAACACTTAAGTTGTTTATACTTTTAAAATGTTAGCATATTACATACATTCGTTTCACTGGGTGTGTTTTCAATAAATATATCTAATTTTTAATTTTCTCTATATCATTACATTTATATAAAGGTTAAAAAATATTTTTATTTGTGCCTATGGTTCTACTAAATAATATAAATAACTCACCCTTGAGTTAAACCCGATTTAAAACCTTTTATACAATGATGGGAGACAATACCATAGACATTGCAACTTATTTTATTTATTTTGCTAGTTTATTGTATTTAGATCAATATGTTTATTTTAAGTATTGTATGTGTTTTCTGTTTGTATCCATAACTATTTATAGAGCACTAACACTGTTAAAAACTTAGATTTCAGTATTTAAACCTTTTTATAAATATTATACTGTGGAGTTTAAACATAAGTATATAAAAACAAACATTAGTATAGTAGCATTGTCATATGATTTTTTTTTACAAAATACAAATATATATTTGGTTGCTTTCAAATTGATAAAAAAAATTATTTAATTAGTGTGTTTTAAATGTATTGATAATATATATCAAAATTGAAAGTTGCCGTTAACAGGACCTGACGTATGAATAATTGAAAGTAGATATAGTAATTTTATAGTACTCTTCTTGTGAAAACTTGGCTCTATTAAATACATAGATACATAAATATATATACGTATATTTCTTCCACCCTATAAGGTAATAATCTCACCTACGTTATTACACTAAGGTATAGGTTGTAGGATAGAGTCATAGTGTAATCTATCAAGGTAAGATTGCTACCATTCAGTTAATTCAATTTTTTTTTATATCGTATGGCATTACTAACTGGGAGAGACATGACATCCAGTTCGGTCGCCTGTATGTAGACTATCCGCAGCTCTGGTGGCACAGAGCGTTGCCCTGGTACATCCATGGAGGTTGTCTACACCTATCTTCATTGAGATGATGTGATGATAGTGAATATGGAGTTATAAGCCTGTGAAAGTTTTAAACCTGACTTAAGCTTAATTTACCAACCCTTCTCGAACGCTGGGATAATTGATCCTAAGAGAAAAATACCCAATAATACCAGCCGGGAATCAAGCCCGGGACCTCTAGGTTCGTAGCCAGGTGCACTGACTACTAAACTACGGGGTTGAATATCATTCAGAGTAAACAGTGTGTACGTATATATATGCCATACATAATTAAAACAAAAATTTTAGTACACATGTAACACAAAAAATATTCTTATTTTCAGTTAATATTGGCTAGGTACTATAGTAGTACAATCTACTTCTAACCGTTCCTGTTACTATAAAAATCTCCCCCATTCAAGTTAAAAAGTCCTAACCTTTCCCCTCCAACCAATTCTAATGCAACACCTCATACTTTCCTTCTACCCCCCTCCCCCAACTCCCACTGTTCCCTCCAGAAGCACTTAACATCGAGCTATACGCGCTTCAAACGAAAAGTGCGGTATTTGAAAGTCAATGGTATGACAGATTGCTATATTGTATAATCTACACCAGCATTCATATGATACCCCTTTTTATGGAAATGTGAAAAATACCAAATTATATGCAATCCTATTTTTATATTTTACTTATCCAGTCAGTCAGTTTTGGATATAAAACGAAAATTATATTTATTTTATAAACTTTTTAGTAAACTTCTAAAAATATTTGGGTTGCATAGTGAAAATATGACACATGAACAAAATGGTAGCTAGTAAGAAGCACGCTTCAGTGGTCGCATGGGGCAAGGCGTAGTTCTCGCAATAGGTTTTACTGGTGAAGATAGGGAGATCGGGGTTGAATTTCGATTTCATGTACTGATGGTGGTATTTTATAATTGGTTTCCCACTAGCACTTAACGCAAATGCAGGTAAATTTCCTAAAAATTATACCTCCTCCTCCCTACACCATTAGAATAAATTATATATAAACGCATAACTCAAACGGATAGTGAGATGCAGTGAAAAAAAAACATAATACAGTAATCCTATGATGAAGAATAGGTGCTGATACCCAGTGATAAATAAAATACGTTGTCTTGATGTTTGTTTTATAACTAAACTAAACTAAATTCTAACTGTGGAATATATTGAAATTAACATTTAGTGCTGATGGCTCATTTCAAAATTATCAACTTAAAACACGTTGGAAATTTTTACCTGGACATGGGAATTGAACCCGGAATATCTGGCTTAGCTTTCCAAATTCAAAAGGTCTGTTTCTTATATAGGGGTCTAGGTGCCATTTTTCAAAATATTATTTAATTAAAACTACTTCATCATAAATGCCTTACTGAGAAGCGCAAAAAATACTGATCAATTCAAATATATTAATAACTCAATTTTTAGTCGATATAACGTTATTTTAGTTCAAGGAAATTGTATTTCAATTATAATGCTAATTCAATAACTTTTATTGATTTACCTTCGAGCGTCTTCTAACTTCGGCTATCTATGCGGATAAAGTTTAAGATACCTAAACGGGAACTTATATAAAATTAACATTTATTGATATCTTCACATTTTGTAATTAATGGTGCAGGTATCCGATCGTTAAAAGGTGCTAAAGACAGATCGCAGCTTGTACTGATTAATGAAGATGTTGAAGTTCTAAACCCCACCGGCTGCATTGTGGGTTTTATTCACGGGGTTTAACCTAACTCTACATCAAATAACTATACTTTAATTCTTCTTTTCAGCACCGCATCTTACTACCTATTCAGATTATATGCATACTTTAAATTAAATTATCAATTAATCTTATGTCGAACGTATTAATAGTGATTAATAATTTTTTGTGTGTCTGTAGCTGTTACCGTAAATAATTCATTGCATTTGTTAAATATTAAGCAATTTGAAGTTAAACTTATGTAACTTGTATCTTTTCATATTGTAAACTATACAAAATTAATTGTCAAATTCACTATTAAATATACCAACATCTGTAGCCCTACAGACTAAACGACAATATTATCTACAGTCCAATTTTCTTAGGAAGAACCTTACCTGATAGCTACAAATATTATTAGATCTACTTAAACGTATTCACACGTGTAGCCATTTGATGTGCAGCTGCCACTTTTGATAGATTCTATCAATACAAATAAAATATACCAATAATAAGGCACAATTTTATTATTTTTGATGGCAAAAAAATATGTTTGTATTCTTCCTAAGAGGCTCTTTCTACCAAAATCTTACAATAGTCGTGTTTTCTGATGACGTGTAGATTTGGGTTCGAATCAAGGCTTAGTGTAATGAGTTGACTTCTAAATAATTTCCCTCACCCGCCATGTAAATTCGGGTTCATTTTCTCTAAACTACATTATCCATTCATATACTCTTTGTGTATCTAACTACGTATAGCCCAGATGGGCATTAGGAGTGAGTTTAAAATAAACAAAAATCATTACAAAGTTATTATGCATTGATTAACTTAATATTAATTATGACATTCATTTTTATTTATAGCTTAATTCCATGATAAACACAACTGCTAGTGCGAATTTTACACTTAATTGAACAAACTATTTCATTTCTTGCTCTTTATTAGGAATCAAGTACGTAACCCTTGGATTATTTAGAAAACACGCTAAGACAATCTTTTAACTGAGTTAAATTGGTTAGGCTAGTTTAAAAAAAAGCAAAAATCCTTGTTTTGAAATATATTCACCCAGGGTTTCATTTTGGGTTTAAAATTAATAATGTGTAGGCCTATTAAATATGTCCACTAGTTTTCAAATTAAATAATATCATTATTTTATAAATGGCTACAAAAATAAAATAACAATTAAAAATAAATGAAACGCTTGAAAATCCCTGGATTATAATTATATAATATTAATAAAAATTTCGTATATGAAACGAAATAGAGAAATTTAAATTTAATCACGAATATTTAATTTTGTTTGCTATTATAAAAAAATACTCATCTATTTAAAAAAAATGCCATTATTACTGTATATGTTTTTAGGGGTGGCTACGAAATATTGAAATGTCATACCCCTCTGGGAAACAGAATTACAGAACATTCGTCATGCAAAAACAACGTTATTAATCCATACCACATTTCTATGGTCTAGCATTTGTCTACTGGGAATAAAATTGTTAATAGATTATGTTGGCTGTTTAGATTTAATTTGAATATATTGCCCTCTTTCAGGAATGTATGTGTTTTACAGTGTATAATTAAATTAGGCCAATTATGTTTTTCCTGTATTATGATTAATTTTAATATGACTTTACTTAAATATTGTATATGGTGGGTAGTTTATTTAATGATGTAATTTCTCTCTGTTTAGACTTAATTGCATTGATGACTTAACAAATTATTACATATACTAGTAAACTAAAAATAATATATGGTATTTTAGCTGTACATTATGTTAACATACTTTTGTAGCAAATGTCTAATTGAAATTTCTAAATAATCTTATTGATATTGTATTATTTGATTCATACAACTAAATAATATAATATAAAATCCATACAAGTCTATTTTTTGTTTCTATTAACAAAAAAAGGTGATTCCGGATGAAAATTAATAATATTTTAGGAAATTATGCGTTGCAGCATAAAGTAAGATAGGATCAACTATATCAATAAATACATACTGTATTAATGGCGTTATTGACTATGTGACATTAAACGTACATTTAAATATTACATTAATACAAAACTTCCAAATTAACATTGTTTCAAACCACACACCCGATGTTACACACTTAACCTTAGAAATTTTAGTTTCTAGGTTAATTAATTACATACTCTATGACATTAGGAACTTGAAAGCTCAATGCCGCACTAATAAAAGTAAGCCACCTATCCTTATATTTGACTTATCTAGTCAGTCCAGGCTACGATGATCAATAGCTAACCAAATAGTAAATTACTATAACGGCACCTAGGGTCCAAACAAGTTTCCCTAAAACCATAGTTGACCTCAACCCACTCAGCCATATAAAATGTTCCTATTTAATTAAACAAACTGAACTTAATATTGTCCTTCTAACAAATGTAATGCTGTAGATTTTTTTTAAATATACTCAAGCACCGCTATTAATATTTTAATCTAAAATCTAAAATATTGATGAATAGATTAGGGGAACCCACTTCAGAGGCAGAATGGTCCAAGGCGTCACTCTCGTGTTTGACTGGCCTGCTGATGATGGGGAGATTGGAGTTTGAATCCTGTTTGGATCTACTGATGGTATTTTTTACTAAATGGCTTCCCACTTTTCTTCCACGCAAATGATGGTAAATTACCTCCTAAATGTGCCCTTCCTCATCCCTGCCCTATTAGAGTAATTATCACATATGTATTTAGCCTGAACATTTAGTAAGAGACAGTGATTTAAAACATTTAGGAGAGTTATGTTGGCCTTCACCTCAAAATAAATACTGATAATTAATTATTTTAAACGATTAACATGACAATAATGGTGTTTGAAACACGGCTTCGTGAGTCAAAATTATTCACATAAAACGTGTCCAGCCATCCCATAGCAAAAAAAAAGAGCTTAGTTCATTTACCTGATCAATTAAAATACTAGTCTACTATGTGATTAAACAAAAATCTTACTACAGCTGAAAAAAGCTCTAAAGCTATGTTATAAATAATATAGTTTTTTTAGCACTACATCTTACTACCTTTCCAGGTTATACGTGTATGTACTAATTACGCCAGTGATTGATAGATGAGTAAGGTTGACTTTAGAAGAGGTGTACCCACCTTTGTTGCTTAGAAGGAAGATTGGAGAACAATTTAAGAAAAACCACCCTCAGCACACCGAATCGGGATTCAAATCCCGATATTTCTGTCCTTAACAGTCTAGCTTATTTCGCGAGTGTTGCCTTATAAAATAAAGGCACCGGAGCAGATAATAATGCAAATTAACTAATCGTATTTTAAAATATGTTTTATGGTATTTTAATCATAAAAAATAATATATTTCATACATTGACTATCAAATCATATATGTATATATATATATAATTTTAATACCGTAATTTTGTTTTTATATTATTCACGGAAATGAAAAGTCTATAAAAAATATACACATTTAATATTTCAAATTTCCATTTTCTTAATTTTAGAGAAGGCTATCCCCCTTCTTCCCTTACCATTTTCAATCGTATTGAGCTGAAGTATCTCTATTTCAATCATCTTTGTTCCTCCCCCTCCAGTACCCAGCCCCACAATTTCAATAAGGGATACACCAGCTGGTGTTTGCTTCAAGAACGAAATGAAGACAAAAACTTCTCCCCCCCTCCCCCATTCCCACCAACTTTCAACATCCCCTTCATCCCTAGGCAGACTTCTCGTGAGAAGGTCGGGATCAGAATATCCAGACTACAAACTTACACTTTATTAAAGTCTCAAGAAATACGTTTATCATATCAACAAACTTAATTGTAACCGAATTACAATTTCTGGTTTCATAAGGAAACAACTGGTATTTTCGTTTAGTTTTATCTTAAAGCCTTTATGTGTGTATGTGTGTAGCCTAACAATAAATATTCTTAATTAAAATAGTCTTGAGGCCTCAGATGTACATTTATCTTATTAAAAAAAACCTATAAGACGTGTCTTACGATGGTAGTTGGGCTCATTGAGATGATGAGTATGGATCGAGGGACGAAACAAATATATGAAGGTAGAGTGTATGGATCAAAAGGAAGGGGGTAGCTTATGTAAGACGTAGCTAAATGTTGTAGATTAATATGTGAAAAAGAGAAACATTAAAGGCCGATACACACAAAATGCTAAGCTAAGCAAAGCTAAGATTGGTTCTGCTAACTCCTTAGAAAAATAGCAGACCATATATTTAAATGTGTTGGTTAACACAGAAAGCTAAGATAAGCTTAGCTAACCCATGTCTTGCTACACCGCGCTATGTTTTTTTTCCCGATTGTTGACAGGGCAATTTTTCCATTTCCCATCTTGAGCCATCTTACGTTGCGCATGCGCATAACGCAGCATGGGCTCCGTGTTGAACAGACTCAGTGCTGGTTTGGTGAAAATAACTAAAGAAGTGTTGAAGTTTTGTTTTCAGTTTGCTTCACGTGTATTTAAGTAATATTATATTAGAGTTTTGTATTTAATGTTTTTATATTAAAACGGAAGCGTTAATTGAAGAAGTTAAACCTCCACCTCCTAAATTTTCTTCATCTTCCAAAACAACTGCTAACAGCAGTATCTTTTCATCCTCAGTACAATCATCAGAGCTCAAACAAGACATTTTGGAGAACGTCGTAACTAAACTTCACTATAGCGGACAAGAAAGAAACAACTGAATTCGGGAGGGAAAAGAGGGACCATTGCTTAGCTTAGCAATAAGTGTGAAACCAAACTGACAAAGACTTAGCTTAGCACAGCACAGCACAGCACAGCAAAGCTTGGCTTAGCTTAGCATTCTTTATGTATCGGCCTTAATAATAAAAGAGCATGTCTGTCTCGGTTTATGGATGTTGTTGAAGCGAAGGTAGTATGCAAGGATAAGGAAGTGTGGGGAAAGTTAGTGAAGATGGATTAAATACGAAGCTGTTTTTTAAGATAGAAATCTTATTGTCTATTCCGTAAGGGAATGGCATGGTTAGGTATGTATGTATATGTACAAACCTGGATACTTATTAAAATATCTGGAAATAGTATATATTTTTGATTATCTTTATCCTAGTGTTTGCCTTTGTCGTACGAAGCCTGGTTATAAATAATCTGAATTCAAATATCATTATCTAATTCCGGGGTGGGCAACCCGATTGCCAATTGCCACCAGTGGTGAATTGATCATAGAAGTGTGGCGAATTTGAGTTTTCCAGCTTTTACAGTAAAATAAAACCTTTTTTTGACGCCGTGTGCTGGTTTTAACTTGATACTTTCCGGCTTGTCATTGAAAGCATTCTGCTTTTTGAATAAGTCATTGACGCAATATTGGATGTCGCGTCGCTCCCTCTACCAGCATTTCGTTTCATCTCTGTCTTCAGATGAAAGTATCGTCATATTTCGCATTACATTTTAAATTCGAATTGTTTGCATCAATTGCATCTGAGGCTGTTGTAACTGAGTATTCAAAGTGTACATGTTTTTATTGAACGTGTACAAACAGTGTGCGTTGTTTTAAATGTTAGATTGAACAAACTAATTTTTCAATTTTTACATGATGTGGTGAATTTCACTTCTCATTCTCCACATATGTGGCTACATTAAAAAATATCTTTCCCCCTTCTGATCTAATTTGACGGAATTTTACCTCAACCAATTTGACGTAACCTAAGCTTTTTTTATATATAACGGTGTACTACCAGTTCATGCTATCCTTATATATACAAAATATATGTATAAAATATATATATATAAAATTTAAATGTGTAGGTAAGTGTACCCACGTTTACACGAAGGGAGAGTAGGAAACCATTTAGTTAAAAAAAATCTACCCTCATTACACCCAACTAGGATTCAAACCTCGATCTCCTTAGTCATCGACATTCATTCAATTGAGATAGTGTCTTTTGGGCAATGCGAACCACGAAGAAGTTTAATCCAACCTAACCAAACCTAACTAAACGTTAGCGTTGGCTGAGATTTTATATCTCTAGGTCGATAAAGATATATCTGAATTAAATCACATTCATGATTATGTACTCATATAAAATGGCAGGGAAAATCTCTAATACTACTCACTCACCAAGTCCATTGTTTATTATGTGTCAAGTTGAGCAGTAGGTAGGTATATCCTTTAAATGGATGAGTAAGCCAAACGAATCGCTTGCAAATATATAATCAGTTATAAAATAGTTTGCAATTAAAATGTCTTGTAAAAAGTTAATTAAAGCTTTTAGCACAAGAATTATTAACGACTTAATCTAAGGGATAGGACAAAAATGTTGCTTGGAGAGCGGAAGTAGAGTAATAAATCAAATGCAGAGACCCAATTATTTTAATTGGGAGAGCCTTTTAGAAAATACAAACATATATATTTTTAGGCCAACATTAATAACATATTTTACTATAATATCAGTATTATTAATTTTATAGGTATTAATAGTGACAGCTGCAGATCACATGACGTGATCTATAAATAGGCCTCCGCGGAATTAAATTATTAACTTTTCTGTCAGATATGGTTCGTCCTATGAAAGTTGGATTGTATTTAACTACTCTTAGTATATCAGGAATTAATTAAAATCCCAATGTCAACGTCAGCAGAAAACAAACGAGATACTTACCTTATTATTTAGAATATGTGGCTACCAGTGCTTGATTCATTTGCGGTTGATACATAGTGAGAAACAATCCAAAATATTCAGTTAGAATATTCGTTTGGCACCTTACTGTACACTTGTTTTTTTGATACTATTTCTACTTTATCATATCAAGAGAAAGTATTGTGATCGTTAAAAAAAATAATCTTGAGATTATGACAAATACTTACTTTTTTTTGTGAAAACAAACCCCAAAAAGTGGATTTTTCCATTTTGTCTGTCTGTCTGTAAGTTTGTCCTTAGACACGAGTTCAAATCGGTTTGATGAATTTTGTTTAAACTTGATATTTAGATTTTATAGGGGTATACCACAACATTTTTAATTTCACCCCATCCCTTAAATTAAGGGTAGTTTACTGATTATTTTTTTAACTCCAAATTTTTTGCAAATGAATTTAATAATTTTGTTTAAAATGCATATTTAGGATTTGTTTGACATGGAAAATATCACTGTATACTTGGTTTTTGGGCGAAAATTCGTTGAAGAGCTGTTTACTGATGTGAAATTTTTTTATATTATAAATATATCAAAACTAGCTCTAACGATTTTCTTCTGTATATCTGGATATTGTGTGGCATGACAAGTTAACTGATAAATAATTTTTGAAAATTTGAAGTTTTGAAAATAGCTTTAACGATTTTGCTTAAAATGTATATTTGAGGAGTGTTTGATATGAACATAAGAAATAAAGCTCTATACTTGGTTTTGGGGGTTAAGGGGGTATTCGTATACGGGTAGTTTACTGATGACTGTCTTTTTTTAATTTGAATACTGATGACGGTTTTTTTAAATTTGAATATTTTAAAAAACGGTTGCATTGATTTGGTTCAAATTGGATATAAATTAAGTTGCTTGTATTATAAATATTTAAATAGAATTGTTTTTGAAAATAAAATCATTTAATAATACAAAATTAACTATTGACTAATTTTTTTAAATAGCTCTCGGTTTGGTTTAAAATGGTACTGAGGGACTATTTTACACTATCAATAATCATGAATTTTTATTTATCTAAAATAAACGAAAATAATGGTAGTTTGCTTAAGACAAATTATAGAACATTTGAATTTTTTGTAAATTGACCTTTAAGATCGAATTGAAAATGTAAATCTGGGAATATTTTTTCACGATAAATAAGAATACTTTATTTTTTTTTTACAAATAACAAATAATTTTAGGTTATTTTAAAAATAATTTAATTTTGAAAATTTGACTTTTGTTAAATATATTTTAACAATTTAGATTAAAATATATATATAAAGGAGGAAGAATGGTGGAAAGATAGGGGGAGATGAAGGCATTTTACTAAAAAGACCCGGCCACAGGCTGGAAACAATTCATGATGATGATATAAAAATGATTATTGTGATTAACAAGATGATGGTTTGGGTTTTATGAGAAAATATGATTCAAGGAGTGGTTTACTCAAAACACAATTTTGAAAATTATCTTCAAAGCCATTTAACACTAGATGAGAAAGTTCTCGCGATTGTGTAGTAGCCTTTATTTTTTAATCCTTGGGTGCGAATTTGAACCCTAAATCTTTGATTTAATAAACCACTTGATTCTTACCAACTGATCCGAGGACTTTCCAAAACTGTGATACACATTCGAGATCTTCTAGTATCCATGGCTTGTATCCTTGACTCTGGGGTCTTAGGAATGCCACACATAGGACATTTCTTAGACACACACACACACACATATATAATTAATAAATTATATATATCAAATATACTAAAATAATCAAAAAGAATAACATATTTAAAATAACAATTTTATTATTGCACAATGGGATTAGTTCTTATAATTATAAATATATATTCTTTATGTAATTTAAATTGTTATACTAAAATAAAACATCTATTGACGTTCATTTTTTTAGATCTAAATCGTAAAATGTGTATTTATGAAATATTTAGAAACTACAGAAAGGATGTACTTAAGCAGGTATATATAGAAATATGGACAAATCCATTATTCAAATATAATATTAAATGTTTTCAGGGTTTATGTTTTCAAGGAGTTATAGTTTTTCCAAACTTGGTGCAGCAAACTATTTGCTAAGGCTCGTATGCAAGAACGAGACTGAGTTAAACAGAAAGTGGAATCGAGTCAAAGCTGAGTTGATTTGCTTTCTGCTTTGCTACAAATAACTTAACCTACTCCGCTCCACCCTCTGTTTGGCTCAGCCTTGTTCTTGCATACGAGCCTTTACTGTTAAATGGCTTATTCTGATTAATTTGCACCTAAAAGTTATTTTGATTGGTTTATATTTCTGGTGGTTATGTTATATAGATATCACTTGATTCGCCTAGGCAACGTGCAACTGAAACCATTTAATTATTATACATTTTGTCCAAATTTGTCTGTGTGCATGGTCGTATCTCTTCTCCTAGTCTGTATAGCTTTTGATAAACATTGGTTGATGGTTAATATAATTTGGTCATATATTATAGCAGTGGAGTGTCGTGGAGTTTTGCCAAGGTGAGCAGTGTGTGTTAATACTGAACCTATAATATATGCTATATGATCCACCACTGTCTCGTTATTGACAAATCACGCATTGAGACTTGCTCTATATACCTCAAATGATATGCTCGTCAATAGTTGACCAATGACTGTTCCACATAGTGATGAGAACAATTCGTAGGCACAGCTTTGAGCTATGCTTATCTTGGTAACACGCCACGCCACGCCACTTCATTGTATTATATTATTTATTATTATATTACTTTATACAAACTCTGTACTTTTGTAGGATATAACTTTAGAGTAAGGATATTAAAACTTTCATAAAATCAATATCTAACATAATTTTTTTTTCGCTAAAATTTATTATATTAAACTTATCAAAAGTGACACAATATGTGTCATAATATTAAACAAAAAGTATAAAGAAGCTTACCACCGCCATAAGAATATATGCCACATGTTTTTGCTCTACTTTTGAAGTACTTAATATTCACACTGGTGGTCACATGGGCTATAGTGCTAGATTATATATTTTAGGTCACGTGGCGTGAAGGTGGTGTTGAGGTTTGAGGTTTGAATCTCGGCCAGGGCATTAAATCATTTTAAGCATTAGAGATTTGAATAATCCAATAACATTATAACAATGAGATTATCAATAGGGTTAGGCAACTAGTTATAACTCATAACTTTAAAGCAGGATTCGACCGTTGTGGATTGTACCGAGGATGATCTCACAATCTGGGACATAATTAACATTCATCAATCTGATATCATAAGTTACATATAGTAAATCATATTAAGATAGCGAAAGTAAGGAAAGTTTAAATTAGTCTGAAGAGGATGTAGTATTTTTGAGCACTAGTGCTTTTTTATTATGTCTAGTCTTTCTTTATGTTAGGGGGAGTTCCCCCCAGCGAGCGGAGAGCGTAAGTACGACTACATTTTACACTTTTAGAGGACTGCCCACTGGATTACTGAGACGCGTTGCAGACGTTCAGAAATACGGCTTTATTTAAGAAGTGCTTTGCTATTTTTAAAATATGCCTCATGGCAAAATGGAGACAAAAGGCCTCATCAACAAATTCATGAAAGTAAAAACCTTACATCTTAAAATTTTATGAAATTGTTTAAAAAGGGTAGAATATGTTTATTTGCATAGGCGTTTTGCGTGAAATATCAAAAGTATTGCTTTAATAAGATAAGTCATCCTATATCTATTTTTAAATACCTCACCAGGAGGATATTTATTTCCCTTCGATTAGGTGGTGCCCTTAAAACTATTTTTTTCTCTGGAAATATTATATTGATACTTTCTTTGGAAAAACAAATGCAATACTTTTTTAATTAACTACAACTGTTTGAGATGGTCTTTTTCTCATAATTTATTATAATTTTCAATACACTATATTGAAATTCACAGTTGGTAACGATTATGAGCCGTTCATAATATTGTTCAAATATGTGTTGAATTATGACACCTACAAATAAGAATCGAAATTGAAGCCTTTGACTGAAAGTATACTGATCCATAAAGGTTTGTCTAGGTTAATTTATTGCCTTGAATTGGATGGCGTTTTTCTCTAGGCACGGAATGAACCTGGAAATTTCAGTGGTAGGCCATTGAAGCCTTAAGTCAAAGATACTGTATAGGTTTTACATTTCAAGATATATTATAAAAAATAACTTCCTTTTACTATCTATCTGGTTTACATACATATAACTACGCTAATATGGTAGATATCAGGAAAATATAATATATATAAAACGTGTCTAAATTTTTGTAGGAAGATAGTGAGAGCAGGAAATCGTTTAGGAATAAAACACTCTTAATACAACAAGCCAGAAATCGAACCCCGGCGTTCCATTCACAAGAAAACTATACTAAATAATAAATAATTTATAGAAATCAATTATATTGTCAATATACTAATTAAACAATGATTAAGCTTATTATAAGATGACCAAAAAAGTAATTAAAAATTAAAATATAAGTATAAGACAAGTGATGTATTTACAATGTTATAAGACAGTTCAACAACTGTATATACTAAATATTAGTAATTGAAAAATTACATAAGTTATATGAAACAGAAAATATTTTGTAAAATTTATATATTTTAAAAACATAAAAGAAATGAAAAATATTAAAAGTAATGTTGACCTCTGTTGCGAGTGTCTTGAAATATAATTAAAACTTTTTTCTTCATTTAAAAAGTTTGTCATCTAGTGCCTCTATGCTCATGACAGATATTTAAGAACTATTAATATCACCACGTGAAGAAAATTAATCTCTATGTCTCTACTGAAGAAATATTTGATTTATCTTGACCAAAAAATGTTTTCTATAAAAACTGCAAAAACGCCAGTCTTTTCTCTCGTTTCATGCGTTTCCATCTTAAATTAGATTTCCTCTTATCTGTGATTCCTTGCTCATTTATTCTAATGTTTATACTAGCTGCTAATTTGATGACGATTAGTCTCGACGCATAGCAGCGTCATCCTCATGTCTAATAGTTGAATCATGTCTTATCACTAATTATATGTTTGTAAATAATGGATCTATATAAATTCACTATCAATTTTTTGTTCCTTAATAAAACTAAAGATATTTCTCAAAATAGTTGTTCTCAGCCATGCGTGTTTAATAAAATATTTACTACTAATTTTAATTTACGTTTTATGTGCTCACAAACCTAAAAAAGTGGATTTTACATAAATCTGTCTATTTGTCCCTGGACATCGATTTGAAACGGTTTGATGGATTTTGTTCACACTTGATATTTAGCTACTATAATAATAATATTATATAATAATATTATATATATAATAATATATTATATATATATAATATATATATATATTATATATATATAATATATTATTATATATATAATATTATTATATAATATT